>JALLPA010001244.1:0-11424 GCA_036939895.1 Thalassiosira exigua
CGCGCGACGGTGAGCGGCGACGTCGACGGCAGTGTGTCGTACTCGAGGCGTTACTAACACGACCGCGAGGGGAGGGCGCGCGCGCTCGTGACGAATGAGGGCGATGCGCAGTGGTCCGACCTGGTGTACTGGATAGTCATGGCCACGATCCACGCGGACTAGAACGGGATCACGCAGACGACGTCAAACGACATGCCCTTCGTCAGTCTCTTTGGGGCCGAGTTGGAACGGGTGCTGAGGGACGCGATACTGAATGCAGAATGCCACCCGTACGTGTCTCAACATGCTCAATGCCTCGCCATTCGTACCTCAGCATTACCCTCCGTCCACCTTCGAAAGAATATCACCTCAAAGCTGAATTCTGACCTTAACAGGCGCCTTATGAAGCCGCCATTGCAGTGCACGCACACTTTTGTATAGTACATGAGGGATCGTAAATTTGAATTAATGATATGAATGCATCGAGACTATTAACGATTTAATTGATACTAATGTGCTGTGCGAACCCCAACCCTGCCTCTCTTCCCCATGCCACAACCTCTTAGTTTGCGAGTTTGCGACCCTACCATACAGATCGTCACTCAAAATGGGCTCATTGGGTTCCAGGCTCATTTGTGATGCTACAATTTGTTGCTGTCGGGGCTGCTTCTGCTTCTCGGTTTTGGCACTTTCCTTTGGAAGATTAGTCGGCCCCACCCACGCCCATCGTTTCCGCTCATACTTGTCTTTGAAGAACTCGAGGCACTCATCGCGAAGGGCGTCTGGCGGCTGGCAAAGAAGCCATCATGGCCTTCGAGCTTCCATACAGTTATTCGTCACCAGGAACTCTGCGGCGCCATCTCCAGCGTTGGTTGCAGCCGAGGGCGAGGGCGTTCGAGTCGAGGTTGGAGGTGGTGCGCTTGCACCTCGGAAGACGACGCGATCCAACGTAGTCGACGAGGACAAACGAGTCCGACGGCGTCGAGGGGGCGGCAAGGGGATAGCCGCACGTGCAGCTCTGCGATCCTCGACGTCTGGCTCTTCGATCGCGTCGTCGTTGACGGCGGAGAGAGAACCGTAGGGCGCGTTGTCCACCGCATCGTCTCCACGTCCGTCGATTGCGATCCGCTCCGCGATCCTCGACGTCTGGCTCTTCGATCTCGTCGCCGACGACGGTGAAGAGAGAACCGTGGGGCGCTGTGTCGACCGCGTCGTCTCCATGACCGTCGGTGGCGATTCGGGGGCGCGACGACGGGGGGGGGCGAGCGCCGGTGGGCGGCGTGGCGTGATCGACAGCACGTCGCGCCCGCGAGACTCCCTCGGGAGTGGCGGCGTAGGACAGCCGGGCCGCCGCAATGGGAGACGCCGCATCGCCACCGGGCGCGTCGAGAGCTGAAACGGCTTCGCGCCAGTCGCGCTGCGGAGACGGGGGCGGCGTCCCGGCCATGGGGGAGCGGCGGAAGATGAAGGCGGCGGGGGCTGGAGAAAAGAAGTTCTGTGATGTTCGGTCTCTGTGGTGTGTGGGCTGATGTTTGTATTCCGCTCGAGGCACCTAGAGCGATGGTAGAGCCTCCCCTGGTCTAAAAAAAGAGATACTCAAATTACAAAAACCCTAGAGATACCGTAATTAACAAGGGGGAGGCTCTATCCATAGTGTGGCTCATCACCCTTATGCTCCTCATCCTCCATCCGACAAAGCCCTCAGACTGCCACCATAGCCATAGGTAGCTCTCGGCGTCTCGTGCGTTCGACGGTCGTAGCATCAAACACCACTTCCTATCGGCGTTTCGTTGTGCATGCCAGACATGCCGCGCCAGATGAGGAGGTTCCGTAGCCTCGTATCTTTTCTTCCGCAAGTGATTGCACTGGGTTCGTCGAATCAGGAGAGCGAGTGGACGCCTCGCTCGAAGTTCTGGGAGCATATCCGGCGCGACCGAAGAGGCTTGTGGGAATTCGACCCCCGGCGAGGGGAAAACGTTGATAAGTTCTATGACTTTCGGTTTTGTATCAATCGCAATTTGATTGCGGTGGAAGAATTTTTCCGGGTACTCGAGGAGGACGAGGAGGGGTCGGACGGGTCAGACGAGGTGCAAGCGTCCGAGCTGGCATTTGTTAACGCTGATCCATCGCCTTCCGTCATTGACTCAGTGGAGGATGTCGATGGCAAG
Organism: Thalassiosira exigua; assembly: GCA_036939895.1. NCBI lineage: Eukaryota > Bacillariophyta > Thalassiosirophyceae > Thalassiosirales > Thalassiosiraceae > Thalassiosira > Thalassiosira exigua. The sequence continues at coordinate 2,148 of JALLPA010001244.1, forward strand.
ATCCTATTGGTCGAAATCCAATCTGCCATAACACCCTATCAAGCCGAGACAGTGAAGGCCCTGTCGGACTGCGCCCGCGAGTTTTTTAGCAGACGATTCGAGCATCGCGAATTCCACGGCGGAGTTAATGGAGAAGAAATAGGAGGCAACGAAGTGACCTTCATTAATATCCTATTGCAGATTTTCCTGCCTCGAGTTGCGGCGGCGATACAGCGCACAGCGCAAATAGCTGCCCAAGAGGCATCGTGGACACCGGAGTACGGCTTTCCTGATCCCAGTACCTTGGGATTACGGACATCTGAACATTTGAGTTACAAAGGATTCAAAAACCTGGGCTCCCACAGCGACACTGGGTCCATATACACGGTTCTTTTCGCCTTGTCAGACTCGAAACATTACGAGGGGGGCGAGTTTTACATTCGGGGCAGTAATGGCAGACCGTATTTTATCAAGCTTAAACAGCATTCTGCAATCGTCTTTTTGAGTGAGTACACGCACGGAGTCACAGATATTGGCACTGGTCATCGCAGGACTTTTGCGAACGAACTGTGGGTGCACGAAGACACACCATTTTTTCTGACACGGGCTGAGAATGAGATGATGGAACTGTTTGAGGAACGAACTAAAGGCATGGATCCTGCCGAGATAACCCCAGACCTCATCCCTGAGCGTCACGAAGTCAAAGAATGGCTGAGGGAGCAAGGGAGAGAGATTGACGAGGGCCGCTGGGGTAATGAGAATGCAAGATATGAACAGGAAGAGGACTGGTATGAAGAGGATCAGATGGAGAGGGGGGAGTTGGAGAAGTTAGAGGAGTCGCTGGAGAGGGAGGTGGAGCAGTTGGAGCTCAAATTGTCCAGTAATAAAGAGGAGACGGAAATTCAGTCTGAAAGGGGGGATATCAAACGTGGTGATGGAGCAAAAGTACAAAGGTCATGAGTTGCGGCAGTGATGAAAACGAACAAAACCAGACCCGGTTTGCATTCCTTGAAAGAGACTGGCGAAATCTGGGGGTCAACATCTGAAAAAAGGCGAACATGTTGTCTTACGGGCTGATACACTGAGCTACCCCTGAGGTATGCAACAATTGTGCAATCATTCATCAACTTAAGTTACTGAAACATCAGACCAGAGCTGAAATGAACATGGAAGCAAAAAGTACCTACATAAGCACTCGCACACAAACGGCCATCGGGCCTTATTTAAAATCACGTTATGATTCTTTTCTGTCATTTATACGGTCCAAAACCTTCTTGAAGTCATCCCGAACCGCCGCCGCTGACGGCCGATCGCCCGGTTTCTGCTCCCAACACATTTTTGTAGCACGAACGAGTGCTTTTATGGCGATGTCTTCGCTCTCCAATACCTCATCTGGCATATCAGGTCGCTTGCCTTCAATGACCTTCTTCTGCGCTTTGCTCTCCTTCTGGCCCTCGAACGGCATTTCCCCGGCTAGGATCGTATAAAAAATATTGCCCATCGAGTAGACGTCAATCATTTCATCTTCCTCATCATATTCATACTCCTCCGGTGCGCGGAACTATGCAGTGGAAGCGAGGTAAGAAAAACGACATACCTGTGCAAGTATTGTACGTAATCAAGGCAGCAGCCCCTGCACATACCTTTCCAGGATTTGCGCCGACGTAAAAACCACATGGCCTATTGTCGTCTTTGTACACCCGCATGAATCTGCATCTATTAAAGTCATTCATTTTCCATCGTCCATTGATGAAAATGAACTGCGACGGTGTTATATCCGCTGTGGAGGGAACGAATGTAGCCAACATAAGAATGATACCCGAATGGAAAATGATTCCAACCATTGAACTCACTGTGAGCTATGGACGCATGTCCATCGTCTTCGACGTCGTGCATGTCGGCAATGCCGCGGGCAACCTGATACGCTGCAAGGTAAACAATCACAGGTGGTCAGCAACAAGAAGAGGACATTCCCCCAGAGCTTTCGAAGCAAGGGCACCGGCACCCGCGAACGCACCAATGTCGAGTTTCTCTGCGCCCGTCATGTCCACTGTGTAATAATTGTCCTCCTTCTCGTCGAACGCCCATAGCTTCCCCTCGATGTCACCCCCAGCGCCATACTCGTAAACTGCCGTGTTCGAGCAGTACGCATAGATGTCGATCACGTTCGGCGACCCAGAGAGCCGTTCCGACGCGAGGGCGTCCTTCCGGTGCCGATCGTAATTCCGATCCGTGAAGTCGTGCCGATACCGCAGCGTCTTGAGCGCGGTGATCTCCTCTTCGAACTCCGATTCGGGGTCGCGCGCGCGGGATTCGAACGGTCCGGTCTTGGACACCATCCACACGTCCCTCCAGTACCCGTGCGCTAGGTACTTGACCATCTCGTCGCCTTCGCCCTCCTTGCGGACCAGCTTCTTCCGCAGCGCGCGTCCGAACACGCCCGTGAGCTGTCCCAGCTCGTACTCGTGGATGACGTTGCAGTTGGGGAAGGCCCCCGCTTGCCACTCGTGACGCGGCTTGCACTGCTTGTCCTCCAGCGGCTCGCGATGGCCGCCCCGATACTTCTTGGACTTCTTGATGGTTTCCTGTCGTTCCCAGTAGTCCTCGTCGTCGGGATAGGGCGACACGAAGCGATCCGAGGAGGGGAGGGTCCTCGACTCGTGGACGGGGAGGAGGTGCACTTTGGACAGTGCGACGCTGAATTTGGGGTACTCCTCCTCCTCGTCGTCTTCGTCGGCGCTGGCCCGTTGGGCGCCGGGGATCGCCTCAAGGTGCAGGCCGAGGACGCGCGGGTGACCCCCCTGCGCCCCGTTGCGCCGGATCGTTCGTTCTCCTACCGCGAATTCCGAGGACTCCTCCTCGTCGTTGGCGCGATCTTCGTCCGTGCGCTTAACTTTATGACGCTTCCGATCTTTGCCCCTCAATTCAGCATCCTTCATGCGCTTCTGGTCGTGTCTTTTCTCCCTGCGGGGCGGTTCCCTGGGAACCGGTTCGGGCGGGTCCTCGTCACGCTGGCTCTGGTGTTCCTTTCTGGGCACATCGGCATCATCGTATCTCTTGGGACTCTTGGGAATCGGGAAAAAATCCTCGTCCTTGCGGCGACCTATCCCCCGCGGCCGTTGCAGTTTCTCCCTCTTCTTGATCTTGTCCCTCATCTGCTCTTTATGTCTCGAGGGAAGCTTGTGCCTCTCATTCTTAGGAGTCGCCTTCCTCGCGGCGCGGCCGTCGTCAACGGAGGCGGACCGCATGCCCAGGAGGCACAAGACCAGCACGACGAGGGAGCCTCCCAGGACGGACAGCTGCTTCTTCGAGCCCAGGTCGCGGCGCCGTCGGGGGCGCACGGGGCCGCCGCCGCCGACCGCACCGTTGTCGACTGCACCGGGGGGGTCGGACTTCGCGGCTGGAGGCGCCGCGTTCGGGGGGGTACCGCTGCCGCGATGGCGGACTGTCATGGTGTCGATTTCCTTGGATCCGCGCCTTCGTTTGCTACGCCGGGGGCGCCGTTACCGCGTTGCCGTTGCGTTGCGTTGCGGCGGCACTGCGTTGACTTTTTTGTGAACACTTCTCAAGCTCAAGTCTCATCTTCCTGCGTCCGTCTCGCGTCTGGTGAAATGGTTTTAGGGGGAAAATTTCGTGCCTGAAGTGGGCTCCGCCGACGTGGGCCTAACCTTGCATAAATTGCAAACTTCAAAGACGGAACTTCACGTGTAAACTTTAAACACTTCTATCAATTTTAGAGTTTGCAGAAGAGGTAAAAAGTTGGTTTTGATTAAAAAATAAATGGTGAAACTTGTAACTTTTTCTTATTTTCGGTTTATCTTTCAAAATAGTTTGGAACTTCCAAGGATTAGCCTCAACCTGGATCTTTTTTATCTGCCGACGCGCCCCCTAAATCTATTTCACTACTCGCGTCAGAATGAGAGCTGAGAGAGTGCATGCAAACGAAAGCTTTTGGAGGGCGGATAAGAGAGCGATAACGATAACCCCTTAACTGACGAGCTAGATATAAGTTCCTATGTAAAATGTGATACATTGCGGATGTGCCCGCCAATCATATGGAACTTTCAGTGGAACTTTATTATTACTCAGCACCCACGAAGTTTCACTTCTTGGAACCTTTCAATCTCTTTCAATCTCTTTCAATCTCTGCAACCACACCGACTTTGAAGTTCCATTATCTTTCCATTCACACACGGCCGCCCTGCCTGGGCGGGTCCGTGGATTGAATTTTCCAATCAGTCCCAACATTTGCCACAGAAGAAAAGTCAGACAAGATGTTCGCATGATAGCTCAACCAATGGCTTGACTTGCTAGGTTGTCAGAACCTTTCTTATCATGCTAGTCTGATCTTAACTTGGCATATGATCTTAACTTGGCATGTTATCATTACTGAGATTGATCCGAGAACATATTGTTTCTGCAATCCTGACATGCTGCCACTTTTGAGACTTCTGTGGGAGAAGGTTTGGTGGTGGCAACCTCATTGTCCTCCAACAGTGTCTTCAGTATCTATTTTTGAACATATTCTCATCTCTACCACCAGATATGACATTTTAATACGCAAATGAGGCCAAGAAGAGTGCTTTTGTGTAAATAATGTTCAGCGAGAAGGGAAGCTTGTGAATAATATTCATGGTGAGATAGGAGGAGTTCATATGAGAGAAATGGGAGACATGATATTGCCCCCACCATATTTGATTATTGTGCATTTGGAATCCTAAGAAGTTGGTTTTTTAATGAGTTAGAAGTCAAAAGATACCCAAGTAGAATGTGATCTCATCAAGACAAGCAATTTGAAATATGGAAAATCTTCAAACTGCCCTCAGACGGGGAGATGTAGAAGAGGGAGTTTTAGCTCGTTTCGCCTCAAGCTCAAGGAAATATAGCCTTCATGGTTTAGCAAAGATGTGTATTGTAATCACTACACGCAGAGTGTTGCTACAAATATTTTTTTTGTTGGGTGGTTGATGGAGATATTAGTCTGTTCCTTGGAATTTAATGATTTGGGACAGAACCCATTAATAAGTAGAATTAATGCAGTTTAGCATACGGTGTCCAGTATCAGGTGTGCCCACCCCATTTGGGGGGAAACTGGAAAAACATCCCTTCTTAAAAAAACAAAGGAAGTCAAGAACAATGGTGCCCGAGAAACATTTCTGTTTGTTATTTTGTGTCTTACTTTACAAACATAATGTATGATGATCTTTGTCTAATATCAATTATCTATTACATCATGCAGAACATGCTACAGCATTCATAGAACACTTGGTAATCCTATTCCTTTAATTTTCTATTTTCTTTGTCACTAGTTCCCATGGTTGATGTGACATTGACTATGATAGCCGTTGGAGGCATCATGCTGATATTGATTCTACCTTGGGTTGAGTGGTAGTGGTAGGCAGGTGGTAAACTATGTTTGATCCTATTAGTTATTGTAAATTAAATTCAAAGCCAAACCTGATTCGAGGATACTTTTTGATATATTTTTATTATTCATTGCAACACCAGTCGCTCCGTTTCAAATCATCATTGGCAATCGTTGACAATTTTTTTGGTATTGCTTCACTTGCGTGCACAATCCATGGCATCATCGTCACATGCATGTCACTTGTGGTCTATTATCATGCTGTTTGTTGTGTGGTGGCAAGTGGGAGGGAGAGTGTATTGTACATGGTGCATTTTCATAGATCAATCTATTAAATGACCCTCGCGAATATCGGGCGTTGTACCAATCGGCTACTGTGACATTGTCCAGCAGATCCTCCGCAGTAGCTGTCAGCTCGACCGTCGCCCTCTGCAACGGTGAGCTCGGCCAAAAATCAGTAAACCCTTTTGAGACACCATTACGTAGAATGATATATTATACTCTATGTTACAAACACTATATACCAACTTATCTAACGTTTGGTGTCTGGTCACAGACTTTAAAACCAGCAATTTTTAAACTGGTCATCTGATAACATTCAATGATATTCTTTTCAGACAAACTTATATTATTAATTTCAGTCACAAATGCGTGATATTTTCGACCGGAGAACATGAAAAGAGTTGTTTTCAACGTCTGACATTCCCGGCGGCCGGGTCCCCATGTTGCTGTTGCCCGGCGGCAGCGTTGAAATTCAGCTGCCGCGGGGTGGGTGGGGGGGTTCTGTTCCACTCCATTCTCGGTTGTTTACGTTGTTGGGTGTCACCGCCGACTCGTGCGCTGGGGTCTTAAAGCTACACTACTGTCGGCCTCAGCTCATCCACTTGGCCATGGTCGGCGCTCCTGGAATGGAATGATCTCGTGGCTGGGATTGGTCCCAGCTCCGTGTGATACAACAAAAAACTAAAATCCATTGGAAGGTACGTGACTTCTGTATATTTTTTGACTGATGTCAGGAATATTTAGGTCTCAGATGACATTAACTAAATTAATAGTTAATCAACCAATTCGTGTCCTCCAGCATTTCCTCTGTACCTAGCATGGTGGTTGCATCCATGCCAATGCATACCCCGAAAGCAACGTTGCATTCTACTTTTCACGAGGATTGGGACGTCGTTTTTACATTGGTGATCAGATGAGTTTACGGGGTTGGAGTGGAGAGAGAAAAGATAATGCAATTTTGGCGCGGACAATTTATCTAGGTACTTACCAGGGGAGATAACGAGATAGATAGATAGAGAGAGAGAGAGAGATGGAGAGAGAGAGATTTCGGCCGATCTGTGATCAAGTCTTGTGTGTAGTAATGTGACCTGAGCGACAACATAATATCTGGTGCTTAGACTTGGAAGAGTGTGCGTCGAGGTTAAAAAAATCCATTGCTTATGGAAGATAAACATGACGCCACCGCCTCTAAGAGAAAGTGGGGAGGGGGGGGGATTCATCAGAGGATGGACAAGCTCCGCTTTTGGAAAAGGGGGGGGGGGGTGCTTATGGTATGGATGGCACAGGCAGTGGTAAGTGTGTTGCCCGATTTTTGATCAGTTCACATTAATTTTTTGTAGAAATTCCACTGAATTTCACATAATGTTCCGTCTCTCAAGTCAATCCTTTGGAAGTTTCGTCGTCGCGAATCGCATCGCATTCGGCATTCGGCAATGACGATGGCGACCCGCGTCGCCGCCCTCACCGACGCCCAGAAGGGCGACCTCGCCGGACTGTGGGAGCGGCACGCCCCGCTATGCGAGGTCCCCGTCGGCGGCGGGGGCGGAGGCGGATACGACGACCGCGGAGGCCGCGGTCGCGGAGGCCGCGGCGGCGGACGGGGCCGCGGCCGCGGAGGAGGAGGCGGGGGCGGAGGCGCGAGCGGCGGCGCGGCCCCGACGACCGTCGTCCCGACGAGCCTCGAAGACGAGGACTACGCCTTCGTCTGCCGGCTGCACTCGTTCTTGAGGGAGGTCGTCGATCGGGAAGAGCGGAGCGAGGCGCGGCGGTGGCGGCGGCGGGCGCGACCGGATCGCGAGAAGGAGAACGAGGATCCGGAGTCGGAGGGGGCGGACGCCGACGCCGACGCCGCAATCGAGGACGACGACGAGTTCGAAGCGGAGTCGAGGACGTGGGAGTCGTTGTCGTTCCTGTTCCGGAGGACGAAATCTTCGGAGGGGGGCGACGGGCGCGACGACGGGGCGACGATGGTGGTCCCGCGGATCGTGGGCGGGAAGCGCATCGTCGCGTTCAACCACGCGACGCGTTCGAGGGCGGCTCGACGATTGATGGCGACGACGTCCCTTCTCGACGCTACGAAGGGCGCATCGCCGACTCCTTCGGGTCCTATCTTCACCACAAGCCCGATCGCGCGCTGGCGTCCCTCGGGTGCGCCGTCGGCCTGACCGTCCTGACCCTCTGGCGCCGCCGTCGGTCCCTCCTCTCCTCCGCCGACGGACTGCATCTGCTGCAAGCGAACCGTCGCGATCATCCCCATCTCGACACCCTCCGCACGGCTCCCCGTCACGCCCCGACCCGGCCCGACCTATCGTACCCGGCCCCGTCACCGCCTCCACTCGGCTCGTCGGCGTGCTCTCTGTCGTGGCCGTCGCGCCCGCCGCCTGGAGTCCGCCGTCGCAAGCCCCGTCGCGCTGCTCGTCGGCATCGCGGTTGTCGGCATCGCAGTCGTCGGCGTCGCGGTCGTCGGCGTCGCGCTTGCCTTCTCCATCGCCTCCGCCACCGCGTGTCGCGATCTCCTGCTCCAAACCTGGCCGGCCCCTCAGACAAGTTCTCCCTTGCCCCGGGGACGTATGCTTCCCCTCCCTGGCCCCATCTCCTGCCCCACCCAATCCCACAACGCTTTCTGCGACAGAGCCCAGCCCGGTTAGGGATGTCATTCCCCCTGCCGATAGGGCTCTGCAGCAGAAGGTGACGTGTGACCGGGTGGGAGGGGCGTTGGGGCCGAGCTGGCCCCTTGGACAAGTTCTCCCTTGCCCCGGGGACAGATGCAACAATCAACCGACTTCGAAGCCGGAATCCGGCCGGCAAGGTGAGTTCTCGCGCGAAGACGATCGTCCCCCTTGCGAACGCAACGATCTCACGCCGCTTTTTGCCCCCTCTCTTGCCGATCCTTTGTCCTGCCCGGCCCAGGCAGCGGAAGTCCGAATCCGAGTACAGGTGGAAGATATGCCCCCGGCCACCCACTCTTCTTCCGTGGCTGGGACAGGTCAAGCGCCTCCAACAGCGCAGGAGATGATTGCCAATTTCAAGGCCGTGCCCGTCGCGTCGCCCTCGCCCAAGCCGGCCTTCTCCACGATCGACAGCGTCCACTGTGGGACGTGGTTGGAGGAGGTGGACTAGTCGGCGTACCTGGTAAAGCAGAAGGCTCAGAAGGCGAGGAGTTGGTCCAGTCGAGCTCCTCGGGGAGGAACAATGCGAATCTTGCGCTCGGAGCGGAGTCTTTGGGAGGGCCCGCGTCGGACGTCCTTGGGGGGAAGGTCCAGGTCTGGTTGCGAGAGAGTGGCGCGAAGAGCGCGCTGGGCGACCTCGAGGGACTACAGCCAAATAAGTAAACTTGGTAAAGTAATTGGTTGCTGTATGTTTTAAAAATAAACGTCAAATAAAGATTTATGAATTAATACTATAACGATACTCAGTTTACTTCAGTAACCATTTCAAACTGATGGCAGGCTAGATATCTTACTATTAGTAAAAATACAACTTTACTGGTAACCTAAATTCTTTGCTTAGTAAAATAAAACTTTACCAATATAAGCTAGATTCTTTACTTAGTAAAAATTAACTTTTCTGGTAAGCTAATTTTGTACTAGTTAAAATATGGGTGTATGTATTTTGGTGGTCGACCACCAAATTTTTTTGGTGGTCGGTCGT
>JALLPA010001245.1:0-18092 GCA_036939895.1 Thalassiosira exigua
TCCCCCCCATCCATACCTACCAACCCTTTTACCCCCCCCCCCCCCCCAAGGTCCATACTCGCGTAGAAACAGTTTCAAGTCACTGCTCAGCTTTGCCAAGTGTTTTCTGCTCTTGGGTATCAAAATAATGATGTGCAACGTGTGACTGGTGACAGTTGTATTAAAGCTCTTTCGGGCAATTTCTTGGTCGAAACTAATACGAATGTTCTCCATCTGCACGTGGCCTCGAAAGTCGCGTTCGAACGCATCCTCGACGAGGAGGCAGGCCTTGCGAAGCTCTGCTCGAGCTCGCAGATGCGACGAGTTCGCGCCCCGGTGTATATGTGGTTAGAATTAGAATCGTCTATTCCTTTGTTTTAGCAAGCGCTCCCGGGAGTCGAGCAAACATGTATGACGGGACGTGCTTTGCGTGACATGTAACGTATAACTTTGAAGCTCTTTCAGCAAGCGATCTAAGGCAAACATTTATCCTCCGGGTTCCATTCGGATCCTTCGTCATCTCAGTGAAAATAGTTCCCCGAACCGCCCCAGCTCCACTTATCTCCGCTGCTCGAGCTGCTGCTGCTGGACTTGCCGCTCTTGCGCAACCCCGAGAGCTTCTTCTTCTTGTACCCGAACTTCAGCTTCTTGAGCGTCCACTTGGCCTTCTTCTTGAACTTGAACCGCTTGGCCTTCTGGCGGATCTTCTGGCCCTTGATCTTCTTCTTGATCATGAACTTCTTCAACCCCCCTCCCCTACCCCGGCCCCTTCGCAGGAGCGCCCTCGAGGGCACGCCTTCTTCTCCGAGTTCTTCTACGGGAAGGACCAGCGTCTGTCCCTCGTCCCATACCTCGTCCTCATTCTCGTCTTCCGACTCGTCCTCCGGTTCGTCCTCCGAGTCATCCTCTGACTCATTCTCATCCTCATCCTCGTCCTCGGACGGGGACGGGAGCGGTCGCTCGAACTCCTCCAGCTGCTCGAACGGACCCCAACCCTCGCGCCACGCCTCCCGCGGAGTCTCCCTCCGCAGGTTCCTCGGCTGCCGCTCGAGATGCCGCCGATCGCGTTGCCGTTCGTTCCGCCCTGGATGCCGACTTCTCCGGCGCCTCTCCGCCTCGAGATCTGACCTCGCGTGCGCCGCGCCGATCCGCGGACGGGAGGGGTCCGACAGGAGGAGGCACGCTCCCCACAGCGCGAGCGTCCGGCCGGTGCGGGCCATGATGGAGAAGTGAGTTGTGAGCGCAAATCGGCGGAAATTGTTTTATGCCGAGAACCGACGCGATGCGCAATACGCAACGTAACGATGAGCCCGCCCGCCCGTTCTATGAAACTCTACCTCTCATCATCATCATCACATTACAATGTTGTACCTCACTAGCATTCACCGAGTCATTTTAGAAATTTAAACTACGATATAATACGTAGCTTAAAAGTTTCTCCTCGAATTTCGCTACGTACATCTAAAATATCATACGAAGCTTGTATTATTGGTCCGCTCCGAGCCCGCCATATTTTTTAGCGCGGCACACCACCACAAAACTTTTATCACTCATGCGCCAAACTGAGCCAACCAACCATGACAGCTACCCAAAATCTCCACCATGGTGCAAAACGTCCATAGTAGACCAAGATTATCCAGCGTGGTCCGTGGATAAAAATTTGCATCTAGTTACTAACTACAGTTCGGGTTATCTGAGCTTTTTTATCCACCAACCACAACAAGCGGTCATTGTGTTCTAGCCATGGAAGCTTGCAGCTCGGGACCAGCCAATGACACCAAGGAAAAGGTGTTCCGCCTGCTTCGGGCCTATCGCGCCCTTGGTAGCGATGGAGGGCTTGGAGGTGATCGCTTGTGGATACTACTCGATCGTTCTTCCAAGAAGGTGAAGAAAAATTTCCCAGATGTCATGACTCTGTCTGATCTGATGGGCGTGGAAGAGAAACAACTCGTCTCTTTGTTCGGCAAGAAATGGAAGAGGGAAATAAAATCTCATTGTGGACTAGGAGCTGGCGTGTATGTTTATGGTTGGTGGGGTGCTGATTGGGTAACTGTCGCCAATGTCATATGCAATGATGTTCCAGAGGATGGCACCATACTCGACAACCAGTCTCTGGAATCATCTCTGTTGGTGGAGAAATATCAATCGAATCTAAGTTCTCTACTTCCGTTGGAAATTGAGCCACGACCACGGGGGAACAATAATATGAACACATCGCCCAAAGCACGACCAAGTCCAAAACCTGATACGCCAAAGCCTGGTCGAGGTACTCCTCCTCCTCCTTCACAGGTGGTCAGCCCCCCCTCGGCACCGGTCAATGAACGCCCAACGGCTTCTAGAAAAAGGCCATTGGAGGACGATGGAGAAGAAGAGACGCTGACTCCAAATCACATGGACAAGGCCATCAGTGAAGAGGTTCTGGATGAGATGGTAGAGCAAGTTTTCACGCACTTATCCGAGCAATTAGCGCAATCATCTGAACTTCCGAGTGTGGCCCTACAAGATTTTGCCCATCAAGTTTTGGTTAGGTGCATGGAAAAATCCAACGAGATCATCACAGTTAACACGATTGGCAACAAAGGCCGGAAGGAGAAAAAGCAATTTATCAGCCTACCTCGTGCCCGTTCGTCCCAGCCTGGCTCAAGCAGGCATGCCCAAGATTGCTATGTCAGAGAGAAAACAAAGCTGTTCAACAAATTGTTGTCAGTGGTGATAGATGAAAGCACAGCGCACGGACGAAAATTAGCACGCAGGGTGTTTGAGCGTGCAGCCGAAGAGCGCGGACTCATCGTTCTCAAGGAATCCGACATCACGCTCACTGTCGATGATGTTGTTGCCCTTCGCGATGAGGTCGGAATCAGCACCACCGCAATTTACCGACTTGCATCTGCCATCCAGAGTATTCGACCATTCCTAAACCTCTTCCCTAGCAGGATCCGAATGAAATTGGCACAGTTTGAAGCCGATCTGTATCTGGAAGTCAACACAGATATGCATCAGCTGCTAGTGAAAAAAGATGGAATGGAAATGAAGATGCTTCCGTTCATGAAGGTCACCAAGCCTTGGCAAATTCTTGACCTGATGGTTCAAAAATCGATGCAAGATGGGTCGTTTGAAGTCAGTGAGGATTGGATGAAGTCAGTTTACTCCAACAAGGTCATCCTCACTTACAACATTGATAAAGGTGGCAGTGACATCAACTTGTCCATCAGACTGCTCAACCGAAAGAAGGGTAACTCAATGGATTACACTTATCCAATTGCATCAATCGGTGGACCTGTGTGTGAATGCTACGAAAATGAGAAACAAACACTGTTCAACGAAAAGTATCCAATCGGCCGCACGTTGCAGTCATGGGTATATGATCAAATTTTTATGCTCACCGTTACAGCACCCAGCAAACAGTGCCAGTGTATGTCTTTCTTGCCGGTCCCCTCCGGTGAGGTCTGCTCGAACCGCTTTATCACTGCTGAGATGATTTCTCACACAATTTCCGAGGACGACGCTGAGTTCAGCAGCGACCATTTCACTGACAGCATCCCTAAAGTGGCAATTCCATTAGATGCAGAAAAAGTTTGGGTAAGAATAGTGAAAGGAGGTCCAACGAAGTCGGAGGCGATAGGAGTTCAGATTATCGTTGGAAATAATCCTGTTCACACGCACCGGTTTCGTACGCCGTTGGGTCCATCTGGTGCAACCTACACTGCCAACATAAGTCAGGTAATCGGGTTCCCAGCCCATGATGCGAAACAAGGCCACATCCTTGCCGGCCTCGGATCCAATTCATGCCTGTGTGCATGCCCCACCTGTATACAAGAAAGAGAGAAGTTTGGTCAAATGAGCGAGCGTCTGTACAAGCGATTGAGAGAGACAAGAGCACCCGTTCTACTTCCCTGCCCTCATCGTGATGCGCCAAAGCGTGAGGGAGACATGAGCCTCATTAACTGTGCCGAGAGATATGCCCATAAGACCAACAATGGCAGAGTGAAACCAACCCAGGAGCAACAGCGGTCAATCAACCTTGAGTGTGCGTCTGTCGTGCGGCCAGTGATGCTGGACGAGCCCCCAAAGAAGAGACACGGCGAGCCCCTTCACGAAACCGCAGGAATCATCAACCGATTCTTTCGGGAGATAGGCAAGCGGATGCGAAAGATTGAAGAGAACGAAGATTTCATTGTGAGAATGGGGCAGTCAAAGGAAGAAGTTGAAGAGATGCTTCCTCGGCTAGCAACAACGATTCCCAAAACCAAGAAGGACGATCCCGCTTTCAATTCTCTTGTGGCTCACTTACATAAGGAGAACAACAAATTCCGTGCTGATATTGACAAGGCCATGAAGAAGATTCGCGCTTTGCAGAAGAAGAATGGAGATGCTCTTGCCGATGAAGGTAATCCAGGCAAAGACGGCACGAGTGAAGATGACGGACCTGATGGACTCGTTGAAGAGGAAATTGTCAGTTTGAAAGAACGCGCCGACGAATTGTGGGAACAGTGCAAGGCCCATTCAGAAACCACTCACTACGGTCACTTCCTTCAGTTGCAGATTGGAATGATCAGCTTCTACACTGCTCTAACAAAGTATTTCTCCGACAGTTCGAAACGGCCGCGGGGCAAACTGGAGTTCGTCTTCAACAATGCAATCGAGCACCTTGGCGGCGGTCAGTTCCAACCAGAGCATGGTGGTTACGAGCAGACAAATGGGCGTGCAATGAACTCACTCAAAAAGTTCCAGGATATTGCATCAGTGTGTGTGGCGGCCGCGGCGGGGACTCCCCTTCAGTCGCAAGTGAAGGACCTCTTCGAGGAATACCAAGATCTCGCGAAGAAACTGTATGTCTTGTGCCGTCTAATGAAATCCCAAGACAAGCTTGACTCAGAGACTTTCGATGACGCCGTCCTCGATTTCATCCTTGCTTGGAATTCCGTGTTTCCAGATATCCCGTACTTCAACAAACTCCACTTCGTGATGATGCACCTGCCCGACTTTGTTGAAGACTGGGAGATTTGCGGTCGTGCATCGGCGGAGAGTCACGAATCCGTCCATGCGAGATTTGCAAGGAGAAAAGCAAATGTGAGTAGGATGGTGTCGACCGTGCAGAGATACAAAACTCTCTTTTCTCGCTCGGTCGCAAATCTACGCGATGGAATCGCAGAGAAGCAGGCCATCATCAACAAGAAGAAGGGAAACAAAAGAGGAAAATACAACACCACCCGTGCAACAAAGAGGGACGATCGCATCGACTTCTATTCCAGCATTTTTGCAGGCACAGAGACGGTCCACAACGAGGTCTTCCTTATCCTAATCGATGGCAGCCGCTTACCTGAAAGGTATCGGAATCAATACTTATTTGTCAAAGTTGGCCGGGCCCCTGATAGCTGGGCCCAATGTTTTGCAGATTCAAAAATGCTTTCTGCGGCGAAAGTAGAGCAAGCATCACATGCAACGTATTAGACCAAAGCATTTACCTTCAAATTCCATCTCTAACGACTTTTGCACTTACCGGCTGCCTTTAGCTCTGAAAATTTACAACAGCCTCCTCTACATCAATACTATCCATGGAGGAATCATCCTCCTCGCTCCCCGTGTCTGTGGGACAGAATGATCAACAATGGCAACGGGGACGTCGGTTAAACTGCTCATTTAGATTCAACACAAGTTGTTTTTCCATCATGAACGACTTTTGCACTTACCGGCTTCCATAGGCACTGAAAATTTGCGTCAGCCTTCTCCACGATACTATCCATGTGGGGCCCCTCCTCCTCGCCCCCTCGCGTCGATGGGATGGACGTACGACAATGGCAGCGCGGGGGGGTGAGCACTGATTCCGCGAATCACTCTATTTCAGAGTGGCAAGTCCAGTTCGAAGATTTGGCCATAGATTGCCCCAATTTTCGTTGCCTATGTTCACGAAAACTCTTCCCCCTTTCTTCTCAAGATGCTTTGCCCCCAAATGTGCCCGAGGATGCCGGATGTCACATGCCCCTTCGACCTACTCCGGCTATCCTGTGAGTTTAGGTCGAAGTGGAAAAGAGCAGTAATTGGATTAGCCTGGGGTTATGATCGGACGCAGACCTAGCAACAAAGATACTGCGACAGCCGCCGCCCCCGCCGCCGCCGCCGTCGCCATTGACAACGGCGCGTTGAATGTATCGAGTCGTCGGCATCTGTAAGAGATTTTTGCTTCGATCGAGTGAACTTACGCTGATGCATCATGTGTAACCGAACCGACAGACTGCGCGCTTGAGCTGGCACGACGACGATGGCGACGATGAAAACGATGAAGAAGACCGTCAACGTCTTCGCCGCCGCCGTCGCGGAGCAGCAAACGGATACCAGCAAGCCATCGACGGACGACGGACAACGCGAGGTCGATGGGTCGGTTGAACTTACGTTCGCCGGGCCGGTCTGATGCTGCTCGGTTGCCGAACCCCAGTCCGTGCGCCAGCGCTTTGAACGGACAGCGTGCGCGGTGCCGAAAAGGAGCGTTGAGGCGATGACGCGTCGCCAGGGGGCGGCCGGGGGAGGCGGGGCGGAGGGTAGTCCGAAGTTGTCATGGTGAGAGGCCGGCCGCTCGGTCGAAGGAATAATGACAGGGCGCGTGGGTTGGATTTGTGATTGGGTGCGCGGTGGGGGAACAGGTTGGACACAGTATGGAGATAAATGAGTTGGATAGACATAATCGGACGCGGATCGCACCCGATTTGGGTAAAAAATATTTGGCGGCGGAACTGCGAATATTTTGGAGAGAAATTGAGCGAAAATATTAAAATGACTTTTAGTTAGAGGGGCGATTGCTTGTGACCTACCTACCTACCCTGCGATACCGTGGCGTACGTACGTACCTATCGCACGTATCAAGCTTGCGCCTCTCGAAACAATGACGTTCCGCCCCCGAGATCACTACTTACGTAGGAATACGTATTGTGGTGATGTTTCAGAGGGTAATGCACCATCGTATTGATTCCTAGCAAGGATGATTTCTCCGCGCCATTTTTTGCGCTCGCAAGTTCGGCAAGAGGGGGCGGGACAAGGGCGGGCGGGACCCGCCTCGACCTCGACGCGACGCGCTCACGATGATGAAGCAGATGAAGGATAGCATGGCAAGGTCTTTGGCTTCGGAATTCGATGTCGGAACGAAGTCTATCAGAAGCCTCCCTTTGCCGTATCCCACTTTTCACTTTGTTCGCCCCGTCATGGCGCCCCCCACCGGCAGCGGCGCGTTGCTCGCGTTGGCGAGAGCGTCGTTCCTCCTCCTCCTCCTCTCGAGCCTTTCCCGGCCGCAGTTCTGCGGAGCTCAAGAGCTCGCGCCGTGGACGCCCCGTCGGCGACACTTTCAGTGGGAGCAGGAAGGGCTCCCGATGGAAGGCGACGGAGGAAGTCCGCCGGCGTTTCCCGGGGAAGAAGCTGCGGTAGAAGGTCATGAGGAAGGTGCGTCCCCGAGGGCGCTGACGCAGAGGCGAAAGCCCATGATCAATTGGCAGATCGAGCTGAGGAGCCCGAGGAAGCGCAGGAGGAAGAAGAAGGGAAAGAAGGGGAAGAAGAACAAATGGAAGAACAAGAAGAGCTCGAGCTCCGGCTCCAGCTCCAGCGGCTCGAGCAGCACGAGCAGCTGGGACAGCTCGAACAGCTTGAGAAGCGCTGGCGGCTGGAGCAGCCCGGGCAGTTGGGACGGCTGGAGCTGGAACGGCATGGGCAAGAGCGGCAAGGGCGCCAAAGGCGCCAAAGGCGGAAAGTATTACTACCACCGCATGAGATCGCATATCACGCTCGGCCTTCCCCCGAGGAGGACGCTGATCAGGAGGCAGAAGCAACGCTTGAACGCCTACTACATGAATAGCCGCAGGTCGCCCGATGGGAGGAGCCGAAGGTGGCGAAAGAAGGAGCAGAAGTGGAAGGGGCAAAGGTGGAAGAGCCGAAGCTGGGAGAAGAAAAATGGCTGGAAATGGGGCACTGACCATCTGTGGTGGAAGGGTGCAAGCTCCAGCCGGGATCGCTGGGGAAGCTGGAACAGTCCTAGCAGATCGAGCTGGAACAGCCCAGAACGCTGGAGCTGGGACAGTCCTGATAGCTGGAGTTGGAGCAGCCCGAGCAGGGGCGGGAAGAGCGGCAAGAGCGGCAAGAGCGGCAAGAGTGGAAGGCATTTCGCCCACCGCGACAAATTCCGCGACCTTCCTCCGAGGAGAGAACTTAGGAAGCGCATGAAAGACAGATTGCCTGTGCCAGGCAGTCAGCGGTGGGAGAAGTTGATCATGGCGAAAGAGAAGGGAAGGGAGTGGAAGGATCAAAAGCGGAAACAGCAGAGGAAGTGGAAACAACAAAAGAAGTGGAAACAGCAACAGTGGAACGACAAGCAGTGGAAGGAATCGAGCTCCAGCTCGAGCAGTTCCAGTTGGGATGAACCGCACAGCTGGAGCAATCCGAGCAGCTGGGACATGCCGAGCAGCCGGAGCAGCCCGAGCAAGAGCGGCAAGGGCGGTAAGAGCGGCAAAAGTGGGAAAACCGGCAAGAGCGGCAAGAGCAGCAGCAGAAAGTACGATTTTCACCACAGCAAACCGCACTACATCTCCTGGGACGTTTCCTGGGCGAAACCCGACACGATGGAACCGACGATGTTCCCTACCGTGGCTCCGACGATGTTTCCCACCCTCCAACCGGCCGAAACGCAGGAACCGACCGAGGATCCCACGCAGTACCCGACGGAGGAGCCGACCCGCAGGCCAACCCGCAGACCGACAAGGCGTCCTACGCGGAATCCAACGAAAGAGCCAACGAAAGAGCCAACGAAGGAGCCAACGAAGGAGCCCTCGGGATCGCCCACGATGTTTCCCACTACATTTCCTACGTCGTTTCCCACCGAGGAGCCCACTAGACGACCCACTAGACGACCCACTCGCCGCCCCACCCGTCGGCCCACTCGGGAGCCCACCGAGGGCCCCACCGAGCAGACCAACGAATAGGGGGTGCGCTTTCTGGCTATCGGGGTGTCCAGCGATGTGCCCAGCTGGCGGTGGGGAGAGATGACGAAGGGAGGGCCATCGCGCCGTCGCGCCGAAGGGAGCGCGCGGGCGACTGCATATCAAGCGACGACGAACCCCGCACGATAACCCACGGAGCTGGGCAGCGCCTCGCTGCCCGAGATGCTCGGCCGTCGCGAACGTCAAAAATGGACGTGTGCATTTGGCTCGAACGAGAGTGCCGCTGAATGAAAGAGGAGGAGGACCGCTGTGATCCGGTTCGTGAAGTTGTGCCGAGGGGCTGGATCGGGCGTGGAAGAACTTTTTGAGGGTCCCGAGCGTTGGCGCTTACGATTCGGAACGGATCGGGGAGAAAAGAGTAAGCATGCTTCGCTGGCGTCAACATTTTGTTCGGGGTGGCATCTGTGTTTCATGCTTGAAGCGGCCGCTTCCGACGGAGGGCTTCGGCGGATCTTGCCCTTCAGTATGAGGCCTTCGGCCTATCAAGCCTAGTCAGATGCTCTCGGGACATAGAAATAAATTCATGCTTGGATCGTTCGGGACGTGATTCATAAATTAATTCCATGGCAAACGAATACAAACGAGTATCAAGGCCTTAATGTACAGGCACAGACCTATCTACAGAGGTACATGATGTATCTACCTGAGACTCTACCAGTCCGCATCTAACACAGAGATAGATAGATTCACCCGTCTTTCTTTCAACTCTATCTTGACTTTGTATAATGCAAGAATTCCAAAGTGTAAGTAGCTCTCTTTACGTATCAGAAAAGGCTTGATCCCTTCCCCTCTTGAAGCATTTGCCATTCCTGTCGGAGCTTGCCGCACAAATATAAAAACTCCGCCGTCCCTTTTGAAAAAGTATTGGGATAGTTGATGAGATAGTACGTAATTTGAATTCTGTCAGGCCGCATTCGTTGCAACAAATCTTGGTTCCGTCCTTGCACTGGTACGGGGCCATCGAGAGTGTTAGTATTGCACAGTATATCGCGGAGGCATCTGGTGCACTGAATCCCTCCGCCGCTGTCCGCCGCTGTAGTCAGACCTGGGACAGCTGACCCCCATCTCTAGTTGCACGTCTTGCCTGGACATGCAGCTCTTGGCGTTTTTGACCACCTGGCTTGACTTAAAATTTGTAGCATATTTTTTCACACACCATTGCAGTAATCCCCCAGTCAGTATCAGGCACATTGTCCGGCCACTTCTTCTGAAAAATCATACGTCTCAACTTTTGTGTCGTTGTAGACACCTCGGAGGAGATGTGAATGAGAGCAGGTGCTGACGGAGGAAGCGTTACCAACCATAAGGGCCAGAGAGAGGATGGGCTTCTACCTACATTATATTTTTTGTTTGCTGTTTGCTGTTTGCTGTTTGCTGTTTGCTGTTTGCTGTTTGCTGTTTGTTATTTGATATTTGATATTTGATTCTTTTCTTTTTATGAAAGTCAAATGAGCAGGTTTGGAGTAGGACAGGTATACGCTGACACCATTTTGTATGTAGATTTGTTGTCTCATCTGTTCACGCTATCATGTTGTTCTGGAAAATCTGTTAAGTGTGTCTCTCTGGCTTTAAGTACCCGTCGGACATGTATTAAAGACATGTTTTGACCCTGGATAATCATCTCGCGTGTGAGATCCAGATCTTGGAATCTTACTTGAACGTAGACGCACATGTTGAAATCTTGGGAGACCGCTGACTCAAGCAGGTTCTCCTCCAGAGTTCCGCGTGACCCATGTCACATGCCTTTCGTGACCGTTCATAGTTTAGTGGCGTGAGATAGTTGTGACTACTTCGGTCACAGTTGGATACAAATTTGATTCACACACAATAAATCTTTTTATAGCACCTTGATCTAGCCTAAGCCTATTGAGTCTCGGTAGATCTTACAAATCATCGAGTCTTCGAAGATTGGACATCTTTCAATAAAATTTGTAGTCATACAACAAGATATAGTCATCCAAGTTATAGTGTCTCCTACAAGTTATTATCGTGGCAGGCAGTAGAGTATATTGCCCAGCATTGAAGACAGACGTAAATGCCGTCTTCCCTCATCAATCCTAGGAAATCACCGGGAGAATCAATTTCAACGAATTATTTAGACTTAAAGGGTCATATGGTACTGTGTGTGCAGTCTTACAAGACACTTAAGAAACAAGCAATTTTTGACTGGGTTCTTTCCGATGAATGGAGGTTGTGGGGGTGCATTCTTAAGTAGAAGCAACAGACTGAACGGTTAAACCTCATTATCTTCCGACATGGTGAAGATGAAAATCACAACCGCACGCAAAAAAGACGATGTCCAAACATTTCCTGCGAGTCCTTCAATCGCAATTTTTAACAATCGAATAAAAACTTGTAATGGAAAAACTCCCAGGAGGGTTTTCGCAAAATCCATAGAATATACGATGGCACCGATGTTCATGGAGCAACATTTAGCGGATGATGATCCTGGAGACAGTGGCAATGCTGATTGGTTTTGATCCTGTGTGGCTTACCTTTGTACTGAGCACGAACAAAAATATTATCGGCGCGTTTTGTATTATTCTACTAACAAAACTACTAACAAAACAATGCTATTTTGGGTCGTTCCATCATTGTACAACTACTGCGGCAACATGTAGCTCTTCCTCAGTTCATGCTTCAAAGGTACAGGCAATCGCAGAAGTTGAAGCTCTTGATGTTTCCAAGAACAATTGGGGCAAAGTCAAGTCATCGGGCTGCATTGTTCCAAAGATTAATTGAAGCAATTGATGCAAAACTCATATGTACAATGAAGCTGAGGGAAAGCAGCTTTTCATTCAAATAAACGAGGTGAAAGTTACTAAGAAGTTGACACTTTTCATAATTCTTTTCTGCCATTTATCTGCGACATGTACTGTTACTGTCTGGTAAGAAAACATCATATTTTCCAGCAAGGAAAAATAAAATCTCTTTGGGTTTCTATGATAACAATTCATCAAGTGCATACCCAACAATATTTAATTCCTCAATTCTCTCACCGAACAATCAGGATACCTCTAGTACCCTTCTGCGGCGAAAGGAGATTTGAAGCAAAACTCGGCCTTGGAATTTTTCGAAAGTTTCGAATGCCGGGTTATATTTTTTTCAAAATAAGTTTTTGTTCGTTTATTTTCTTTGTTCGCGAGCTTTGTGAATGCCAGCGTACGTACAGGGGTAGGTATCTACAAATGCAAACGCATGCACGGTGCTATGATGGCGCGACAACGGCGCGATGATGGCGCGTCAAGAAAGGGAGTGCCTTGATTGGAAATTTTGAATTTGAAAATGAACAGGACGAAGTGATGCAAGGCAAGGCGCCTACGATGGCATTGAAAGTGGGTGAAGGATGAAGGGGATGCGGTGGACAGGCGGGGCGGCTGGAGGTAGGAGGGAGACGAGGCATCGCTCACTCGCGACTCGGGGCAGTGGGGCGGGGACGACTCGCTCAATCGAGCGTGCAAAGCCACGAAGCGACAACGAAGCTTCAATTCATGAAGCTCTTCAAAGGGTCAAAGGGGATGAAATCGTGTCATGTGAGTACTGGTGATGCAAGAGTATCAAGCTAATGACAGTGGAAACCTCCGGAGCTAATCCGGGGCTAATCTTCAAGTACTATTTCTACATAGAGAAGCCTGTTCGAGAGCAACGTCTATCCGAATTTTTGAAAATCTTGTTTTGGCACAGAATGGAAGCAAGTCACTGGCGCCAGTTTGCTAGTGTTGTGTTTTTTTATAGAAAAAAGTACCTATTCGTCGGCACTTTGGCAGAGAGCTTGTGATTTCACGAAGCTTAAGATTTGTCAGCTCCCATCTCAAACGCTTCGATTTAACTGAAGAAAAGTTTGTATTTTATGGCCGGATTGAGAGTTTTCTTACTTCGAAATGAAATTAAGGAAATAAAATGAGCATTTTTCTTTTAATTTTCAAAAGAAAGGAATTCGTTACAATTTTAAATTGTGGTATTTATTTTTATGACGGAAATAGCAAACGTCGATGTTTTCGACTAAGTTTTCCAAAACCTTTATGTTTTTGAATCGCTGTAGTATTTGTACCATTTTCTACCTGAGGGTGGAAAGGTTTTGGAAAATCCCTTCTTTTTGAAATTGTGAGAGAAATTAAAAAATAAAGCTTTCACCAAAACATACACGAAAACCCTCATAATCTAAATCATCATGTTATCGCGATATCTTGCTAAATAGAGGTCTTGCATGAAGATATTTTCTTTTTGGCGACAGACGCAAAAATCCTTGCCAGATTACACCAAAATCCTTTTTTTACGATAAGAACAACACACAAGATTCGGGCAGTCGACCTAGGAAATTTGAGCCGGCCTTCCACGCCCCCACCCGTGGTGTGCTTCTATGTGCCGGACGGATGGACCGATGAGTATGAAAGTATAGACACTTTCCCACCCAATCATGTTGTCGGGTGGGCGTGCTTGCAAACAAATGAGTGATGCCGCAAGCTGAGCTTCTTACCTACGATTAATCATGAACCATATGGACAAAAAGGATCAAAAATTGTTCTTTCTTACTTCTTGACAAAACATGGAAATATTTACGTCTGTCACATGAAAACTCTAATCACTCAGCTACTACGCGCGTAGTAGCCGAGTGGTTAGAGTTTTCATGTGACAAAACTCACGATCCGAACAGGGTTGGTCCGGGGTACAGATCCCTGTCGATGCTCACATGATCTCGCCGCTTTACGGGACTTACAAAGATTGCGCGACTCCTGCCTGGTCGATCCGGTATTGGGGGGACTATGACCGATTTCGACAGGTATCGTGCTTAAGTCTCGGGCACAGCGCAGTCATTGCAAGAACCCTGACTGAGCAGTACAGCCCTGTTCGGATCGTGAGTTTTGTCATATGAAAACTCTAACCACTCGGCTACTACGCGCGTATTAGCCGAGTGGTTAGAGTTTTCATTGTGGAGTGGTTAGAGTTTTCGTGTGACACCCATCGTCATTGTAGGGGGGCCTCTCTCAATAACCTTGGAACGGGGAGGCCGGTTTTTTCATCATTGTCGCGATTAAACGGTCAGAACGCAATTTAAATAATCATTTATATGTTTGTTACCTAAATTGCTCAAATATTGTTCTTCAAAAGTAGGAATTCTAAATGGGTAGACCTGTCATATGCGGGGGTGTCTCCACGTCAATATTCGCTATTTTCGGGAGCGGTCAAAGCTAGCAATTAATCGCTAGTTTTTTTTATCTTGAAGGAAGTAATAGAGAAAGAAGGAAACTTAGTAGTTGTTTTCTGGTCACACAAAAACATTGCAAAAATGTGACTCCCCTCTATTCTCTAGGTGACGAGAGATTCAGTACCCCTCTCTATACTATTCAAATTTACGTCCCCACTAGCCTGAGGCCAAGCCCTCCACCCCTGCTGTTATCCTGTGAGAATAAGAGAAGGATGCTTAGATTTTATGGCCACACAAATAGCTTTGCACAAAGAATGAGACTCACATCTCCTCTCTCTTGACAGTTAGATGATTAACCGTCCATCTCCACCGACTCAAAACTACGTCCATATTAGCCCAAGGCCAATCATCTTGCCTCTGCTGGTGACCTGCTGGAGGAGAAAGAAGGATAAGACATTTTTTATGGACGCAAACATAAAAAAACTCCACAAAAAATGGGGCAGGCTCACCTCTCGGAGATAAATCTTGGTGTCACATACCTTGGTGGTGATAGCAACACAGCTACATCATGCATATCCTTGGTCTTGGCTATGGCATATTCAAGCTCTGATTTGGCCTCGACCTTGGCTATGGTGTGCTTAGGGTCAGGCTTGGGCTCAAATGTGACTGTGTGGTCTTGCGTGCTGCATGCTTGGGCTCATGTTTGGTCTTGATGTAGAAGCGCACTCAGGCTTGGTCTTAATGGAGGACTTGGGCTTGGTGGCTTCGACGATGTTGGCTGACTAAGAAAGCCGCAGTCATGCCCTGATGGGCAGGCTATGGCCATGACTATAATGATTGCTAGGGTTGGGAAGGGAAAGTAGAAATGATGATGGGTTACTGAGTGGTTGCTGTTGGCATCTGTCACGCAGGCTGGTGCGCCTCTTAATTTTGTGTGTGGTGTGTGGTGTGTGTTGTGGTGCAGCTGGGCACGCGTTTGCTAGGTTGATGGTTTGCAATTGGTCATTGAATTTTGATATTTTTATTTGTTTGAGATCATCATTGTGTCATCAGCAAGAGAAAATTTGAAGAGACAAGACACAGAAGGGTTCTGGCTAAAAGAGTTGTACGGGGTAACGAGTTAAAATATTGACCCTGCCATTGGTCTTCTATGTGTGTGGTTTTGTCATTGTTGGAATATTGTAAAAATGTTTGCAAAGACAAAATTATTTGTTTCTACAAGGTAATCGCCAAGTTAGAATTTGATGTGTAAACAATATTAGAAAGATAGACGAGAAATCATGGTGTGGAAACAAATATATAAGGATTAACTGTATAAACTAACAAGAGAAAAATTATGATATCAACAAATTTAGGTAGGCTACGGTCAAACCATCAAATTTGATAGCAGAAATACAATCTGCCCCTCAATTTTTCACACAAGAAAATGATGACACAGTCAGAACTAGCTTTTAGATGCTGGCTGCAAATCTCATTATACATAAACTCATGATAATGACAGCACAGCTAAAAGAAGAAGCTAAATTTGATCGGGAATTTGATGAAAACAAAAGCAACACAAGCCAGGTAACATCGTCATCTTTGCCTCACAGGTAATGTTATGTGGCGCACGTAGAAACAAGACGGACTCGCTGTTGTGCGACTAGCTGACACCGCTTCGTGGTGCTACCTTTAATACTCTTAGCACTAGATCAATCCCAAGAGGGCTTACTGACCACACTGCTTAGGTACCTAGTGTACCTGTGCAGCATGGTTTGGGCCTTCATGGGCACCAAAAAAGGCACAAGATAGAAATACATATCGAGAATACGTCTGCCAACGAAGCTCGCAATCCAAATCAAGGGACCTTCGCTTCGGCATAAGACGAGAACATCCGTTAAGCCAAACACATACTAACCACATGGGAACCGGTACCTTTCAACTTTTGCCCCCCATTCGAATACGACAACTTGCATCCGACTTCAACGCCAATAGAGTGATTTTTTTATCATGTCATGTCCACCTGCCTCGACCTCGAACTTGAATAAGCCTATCCACACCAAAGGTGGAGACCGACCGTGCTTCGAGCTCTTCGAGCCTTGCTTCGATGCCGTGCTTCAAGTGTGCTTCAAGCATCATTTCAAAGAAGCACATTTCGAGCGTTTCGAGGCAAATGTCTATCGTAAAATTTGCTTCGACGCAAACAATTGCCTCGGAAGGCCCCGTCGGAGTTGATAGGTAGAAGCGAGTGCGAGCGGCAGCCACCGCGGCTCCCACCGTCGACGAACGCGCCGGCGCCGATGGACTGGGCGGGGGCCAACACCCTAAAAAGGCAGCGTACTTACGACCGACGCTCACGTCCCCTCGAGCGACGACATCGACGGTCGGTGCGACGTTCCATAAATTATGCCGCCGGCAGACAGCGACCCAGACATCATCTCCGTCTTAAAAGAGCCTAGATACCCCGCGACCAAGAAGGCCGTCATCTCAGTCCTAAAAGAACCTCGGTACCCCGCGACCAAGAAGGCACTCCGACGTCAGCGTAAAGAGAGCCGAAAGATGACCACCATGAGCCAGGACTTAGACACCGCCAACGAGAACGACGACGGCAGCGTCCCTCTCCCCGAGGGGATCGAGGAGGGGGACGAATCGAACGAGGAGGGGAGTCCCGAAGGCGAAGGGAACGAGGAGGAGGAGGAGGAGGAGGAGGTCGGCGACGACGACAGTGAGGGAAGGGGCCATTTCCTGACGACGACGAAGCCTCGCTCCAAGCGGGCGATGGCGTTGCTCGGGCTCTTTTTGATGGCCGTGGTCGTCGTCACGCTGGGCGTCGGGCTGAGCTCCGGGTTGGACAAGAAGAGCCCCGCTGTCGCGGAGAGCTCGCAGCTCGCGGTCGCAGAGCCCGAGGAAGCGACGGTCGAATCTCCCCCGCCCCCGGCGCCCGAAGAACCCGCCCCCGCCGCGATCGAAGAGGCGACAGCTCCGATCCCCGCCCCCACCTGCCCCCCTGAGCGCAAGCGGAACCGAGCGCTGCTGCGCGCCGCCGCCACCACGAGGAAGGGAGCCGAGTCCGGCCCCCGCCCGTTCCACCTCCGCCGCGGCGCCGCTAGGGACCTCAAGAAAGAGAAGGAGAAGGCCGCGGCCGCGATCAAGACTCTGAGCACCGAGGACAAGAAGACGAAGAAGAAGGAGAAGGCCGCGACCGCGATCAAGACCGTGTCCCTCGACGCCGCCACGTCCCGCGCCGAGCCTTCGAGCGCCAAGCCCGAGAAGTGCCCCGAAGTCGAACCCGAGGCGGCGACGGCACAAACCGACGTGGCGGCCATGATGGTCGCCGAGTCCATGCCCATGGCCTCAGACGAGGCGCCCGCGTTCGGCCGGCGGCGCAAGGCCTAGGCGAACGTCCAGCGGGGCGTCGGCTTTTTTTCGTGGCTTGGACGGAGTGTGTGTTAGACGACCGTTGGCGCGTCGAGGTGAAGAAGTCGTTTTGTGTTCAGGAGATTCGGCCGTCGGAAAGCGACGCTTGGATTGTCGCTCCCTTCTAACGGGGTCGCGATGGAACGGTTGAAGCGTTCCAACGCGCCCGCGTCGCCTGGTCTACTGGCTATGATGGCTTATGTGAATATCGATGCCGTTGCTTGATGGTGTACCACGAGCTTAATTTATTAGTCATCATCATCTGAACATGCAGGCGCTTAATGTACTTGTCACGTCGAGTAAACCCATCACAGGTGCATCTGCGCAGGAGAGATTCGTTTTCCACGTGCAAAACATGTTGAAGCTCGTTGCAGCCAAGCCGACACTACCAGCTGGTCTCATGGAATACGGACAGGTCCAATTCCCATCCATACTTTCTAGGCCCGCGCCTTCCCTCCTGGATCCTACATGAAACTGTCGTCAAAGGAGATCTACCAGTCGCTCACATCGCCGTGGACGATTTCCGCCTCACGACGACGTCTCTCCCAGCCTCAACGTACGGACAGGGCCAATTCCTATCCTCGTTTCCTGGGCCC
>JALLPA010001246.1:0-11411 GCA_036939895.1 Thalassiosira exigua
GCCGCGGCGAGCGGCGGCGGCGGCGGAGGAGGGGGAGGGAGCGGCGGACCGCCGCGCCTTTCCCCGCGCGAGGCGGGGTCGGCCAAGGGCGGCGCGGCCGGCGCGGGAGGCGAGCGCGGGTACTCCTTCGCGGCTCCCGCCGCGACCGCAGGAGCGCTGTCGCTGAAGCCTCGGATCTCCGGGGCCCCCACCATCGGGATCGGGGACGCGGCCAAGAGCAGGGGCAACGCGGGCCAGGGCGCGGACCGGGACCCGGGAAACGACGCGGGCGGGGACGGCCGAGGCGAGGACCGGCTCCTCCGCCGCGAGGGCGTCCCCTCGCCCGGCGGCCGGGCCCGCCCCACCCTCCTCCCGCCCCCCCGCGGCGGAGGAGAGGAGGGGGAGGTCCCCGACGGTCCCCCGGCGAGCGCGGCGGCGGCGGGAGGCCCCGCGACGGCCTCCCCCCGCTCCTCCTCCGGCGGCCACGTCGGTCCGGGGCGCGGTCCGGGCCGCGACGACCGCCGCCGCGACGGGGGGGGCGTCGTCGTCCCCGCCTCCCCCCGCATCGGACGGGTCCGGGCCGGGTCCGCGGTGGGCGGTGTCGGCGCCCCCCCGGCAGACCGCCTCCCCCCGCCGCCGTCGCCGCGCGGGGGGCGGGACCGTCGCCCCTCCTCCGCGTACGAGCCGTCGTCGCCGTCGCCGCATCGGGGACGGGCTCCGTCGCTCGGGGGCGGAGGGGGTCCGCCTGGCGGCGTCCCGCCTTCCCCCCGATATCCCCCCTCGTCTCCGGGGGAGCTGCGGGAGACGCCGTACGGGTCGCCGGGGGAGCTGGTCGAGGGCGGCGGCGGAGGAGGAGTAGGAGGCATGGGCGGCATGGGCTTAGGCGGCGGGATGGGCTTGAGCCGGAAGGAGAAGCGGAGGAAGAAGCGGAAGAAGAATCGGCACGGCGTGGCCGAGGAGGGCGGACCGCCAGGAGGGGGAGGGCCGACGCCGCCGCAGCAGCCCCTGCTGGGACATCCCCACCACCCGCACCAGCCGCGGATGTCCCTGCAGCCCCAGCAGAGGTCGCACGGGCACGAGCCGCACCCGCCGCACCTGCACCCGCACCAGGCGCCGCAGAAGACGCCTCAGCAGCACCGGCACCAGCACCACGCCCATCATCCGCAACCCCATCATCATCCGACCAAGCATCCGATGCAGCAGCATCACCAGCAGCAGCAGCAGCAGCAGCAGCAGCAGCAGCAGCAGCAGCAGCAACAGCAACAGTCGGAGCCCAAGCATCACCACCAGCCCAAACAGCCGCAGCCCCAGCAGAAACCCAAACAGCCCCAGCTTCCGGCTCAGGCTCAACCCAAGCCCGAGCCCCAGCCTCAGCCCCAGCAGCATCTCTCCCACCATCATCAACCCCCGCAGCACCAGGCCCAGCCGAAGCCCCTGTCCAAGCTGCAGCAGCTGAAGCAGCAGCAGCTGTCTCAGCACCCCCAGCCGCAGTCCCAGCCGCCGCAGAAGGCGGAACCGCCGCATTCCCAGCCCAAACCACCCCCCTCGACCTCCGATCGCGGTCCGGTCGCCAAGGCGGGCGCGGCTAAGGCTGGGGCCGCGGCGGGTGGCGCGGCGCCGACGGCGACGGCCTCGCCCCCCGCGCCGGCCGTGACCCTGTCCAAGAAGGCCGAGACGAAGGACGCCGAGAAAAAGAAGCGGCCGTCGCTCACGTGCACCTCCCTGCAAGATGCCGACAAGATCCGGAAGGCGAAGGACATCATCGCGCGGATGGCCGACCTCCTCAGGGGAGGGGCGTCCGCCTCGTCCTCCGCCGCCCCCGGCGGCAGCGGCGACGACGGCTCGCCTCAGCTCCCCACCAAGATGCAGATCACCAAGTGCCTGGCGGTCGTCGAGTCCCGCGTCAAGGCGGAGATGCGCGCCGCGACGGACAAGCGCAAGGAGGTCCGCGCGTCCGAGGCGCGGGAGGGAGCGGAGCGAGCGAAGCGGGAGGCCGCGCGCGCCGCGGAGGAGGGCCGACGGGCCGAGGCCGCCGCGGAGCGCGCGGCGGCGCTCCGGTCGGAGCTCGCGGCGCGCGCGAAGGGACGGGAGGAGGACGCCGCGCGGAGGGCGGGGGAGCTGGACGGGATGCGGGACGAGCGCCGTCGGACCCTCGTCGAGGGACGTCGCGCGGAGGCCGTCAGGATGGAGGAGGCCTCCCGTTCCGAGGCGGAGCGCGAGGCGAGGGCCCTCGAGGATCGGGCGTCGAACCTGCGCGCGGAGCTCGAAGGCGTCGAGCGAGACCTCGACGCGTGGGACGAGGAGGAGGCGGCGCGTCGGCGGGAGGCGGAGGACGTGGCGCCGGCGACACGGGAGGCGATCTCGGAGGGAGACGATGTGCACGACGACGACGACGACGGCGGCGTGCCGACTCTGGACATGCCGGGACAGATGAGCGACCTCGTGGCGAGGATCGTGGCCGAGAACCAGGCACGGGCGAAGCGGGCCCATCTGGAGGTGCTGGAGGCCATACCCTACTTCCCGGACGCGGGGAAGGCCGAAGAGGACGCCGGCGGCGACGTTGGCGAATCGGCTCCGAACGCCGAGGTATCGAACGAGGAGTGGTCCAACCGCGCGCGAGCGGTGACGGGCCCGCACGACGCCTTGTACACGGACCCGACGTCCGTACCCGGCTACGAGGAGCACAACCGGACCTTCCTGGAATTGGCCCCGCGCATCAAGGAGTGCATCAAGCGGAGGAACGAGACCATGGCTGCCCGATGGGAGAGCTTGGCGACCCAGTACGTCGCCCGGCAGGCGGCGTACAACGACGACCTCGGCGACGACACCGAAGTGAGCGAACGCGGAGGATACTTCAGCGCCGCCGCGTTGCTGCGGGATGCGAACGACGGCGGCGGCGCGTCCTTGGCCATAGACGGGTCGTCGTCCCCCGCCGCCTCCTCTTCCGCCGCCGCCGCCCCGTCCGCGCGCGGGAACAATCCGTACCGAAGGCCGCGGAGGGGCATCTCTCTCGGCGACGTGGTGCGCAGCGATTATGAGCAGGAGCAGATCATCGCCGAGATTGCGGCGAAAGAGGCCATGGAAAAGCGGATCAAGGAAGGAGGGTGCGCTCTGCCGCGCCAACGCGTATGGCTCGAAGGCGTAAGTTCGTGCCGGTGCGTCGACTCGACACTATCCGACTCGCGACTCACCCTTGCCTTTTTTCTTTCGACAGCAACTATATGCCACCCACAGCAATGGATTCTTTTCTCAGCGCGTCAAGGACCCTATGGCAGTCGAGGAGGAAATGCGCCACATCAACATCTGGTCCGACATGGAGAAGTGCATCTTCCTCGATCGCTTCCTTCACCACCCCAAAGACTTCCGTAAGATAGCATCCTTCTTGCGTAATAAGACAACGGTGAGTCCTACCTACTCGGGGCAAATGATGGCCGCTGGTTGGCCAACGGCGGCGAGCCACGGAATCGGCAGCGGCATCTTAGCGTCCGACGACCTTGGGATGAATT
Organism: Thalassiosira exigua; assembly: GCA_036939895.1. Taxonomy (NCBI): domain Eukaryota; phylum Bacillariophyta; class Thalassiosirophyceae; order Thalassiosirales; family Thalassiosiraceae; genus Thalassiosira; species Thalassiosira exigua. The sequence goes on from JALLPA010001246.1 coordinate 3,486, forward strand.
GTGGACTTTGCAATTACAGAGGCACCAACGATTCCACCTAGTGGTTTTGGGGCATTGGTTGTCAACTTCTGACTCTTCCTTCGCTGCGCCACTTATTGGCCGTCATCACAGAAAGACTGCATAAGATTCTATTATGATTCAAAGAAGACAGTTCCGTACAAGCATGTGAGTTTCGCCACCTTTAATTTTCGTCAGGAGAGAGCATTTCCTGATGATCTCACCTCCGCATTGCAGGCACTTAAGGAATTTCTGCAACGGAAAAAGCGTCGGGACGCGACACAAGTAAGCTGGGATGCTACAATCCAAGCTTGCCTAGCAATGGGCGCCGTCATCAAGGCAGGTGGCTCCCCCGAAAAGCCCCTCAAGTTCATCCTACCTGAGAGCGACTTCACTTATCACACGAGGAACTTTCACCCGATGCGCTTGGAGGTATTCCATGCGCTCGAGGAAAGCGTGATGAATGCGAAGCAGCCCGATGAGATCAAGGTGCACGCTGGGAAGCGCAAGCGGAGCAACTGGTTCATTTTAGACGCCCATGAGAAAAAGTATCTCAAACATGCAGAGACCTCGGAAGATCACCATTCTTCGAAACGAAAAGCCGCAACGCGGGAGGTCACGGTGGCGAATCCAGAGAGCGAGGAGAAAGAGGACCACCGGAACGCCCATCATAAATCAGGCGAGGACGTTACGCCGAGGGAGGAGAAGAAGCAACTGCCCCAGAAGTGGAAGGAGAAAGAAAAGAAGTTGTTCTATCAGGCATTGGACAAGCACGGTAAGTTTTTTCTTTCTTATCGAGCCCGACAGGGATGATCCTTCACCACGAGAACGCGAGGCGCTGGTCTAATCATTTGTTTGCAGGTCATGACTGGACTGCTGTGTCTGAAGTCGTGGGGACACGAACTGCCGCTCAAGTCAAGAATTACTTTTACGACAACAAGAAACAGATTGCGAGGCAGAAGGAGAAAAGGGCCAAGGCTGCGAGCAAGGCAGAAAAGGCCGCCGCAGCAGCAGCAGCAGCAGCTGCTCCTGCGCCGCAGGAAGAGCTGCCGACAGCATCTGGAAAGAAAAAGAAAAAGGCGAAGAAGGCAAAGAAGCAAACCGAAAAGAAGCAAACTGAAAAGAGTGAGGCACATGCCAAGAGTGAAACATCGACACCGAACACCGACGACAATGAGTCATCGATGAAAGGCACAAGAGATAGTTTCTCAGAGGCTGAACTAGAAAAGTCTGAGTCTGAGACGGTGTTGCCTTCAGCCTCCGATGGAAATGCAAATAGCAATCAAGACCAAGAAGCTCAAGATCATCACCAGATGCGTTTGCACCAGGAACAGCGCCAGCAACAACAACACCATCACCACAATCAGATGGCACACCAACACCACCAGGACCAGTTACGCCAACTGCAGCTTCAACAGCAGCAGCAGCAACAACAACAGCAGCAGCAACACATCGAGCGGTTGGTGCACCAACAGCGGCAAGAGGAAATGTATCGGCAGCACCAACAGCGGCAAGATGAAATGTACCGCCAGCATATCAGACAGCAGGAAATGATCCAGGCGGCACACGCACAGCAGCAGCTTCGTCAACAGCATCACCAACAACACCATCACCATCAGCAGCAGCAGCATCATCAGCAGCATCATCACCAGCAGCAGCATCATCAGCAGCAGCATCATCAACAGCATCATCAACAACAACGTCACCACCAGCAGCAGCAACAGTACCATGATTCTCAGCAGGGGGGACAAAGTTGGAACCAGCATGATAGTGAGTATCACACTTGTGTGCTCGCCTTTTTCTCGTCTAATTCGTCAGCTCATCCTCAATTTCGTTGTGCATCTGAACCCTCATTTTGACAGACCAACAACTGCAGAGCCAACAATTACAAAGTTTGCAATCACTCCTGGCTATGCGCGGTCAGTCCCAATCACCAAACCAAAATAATTATCCCGTGCAGCAGCAGCAGCAGCAGCAGCAGCACTATCAGCAGCAAGGAGGCGGCAGCGGCAACAATACCGGTGCTCCCCAGCAACAACATCTGCAGCAACAGCCTTCGGACCTTGAGCGCATTTACCAGGCTGCTGCCGCGGCTGGTATTCCCGCCTCCGCATTGGAGGCTGCCCTGGCTTCTGCCAGAGGAGGAAGTGGTGGCCAACAGCAGCAACATGGGGGTGAAAATCAGAACCAGCAACGTGCGATGGGTGTCGAGATACTTCGCAGGCTGGCCCAGCAGCAGCAACAGCAGCAGCACCAACACCAGCAAGGGGATGGCAATCATAATTACCATGGGTATGGGAATGATCAATATCAAAGATGACCAGATAATTTCTATGGTGCTTTGAGGCTTGTAATGCGAAAATTTAGCTGTCATCTGTCACTCTGATTGTCGTTATTTTTCATGGGTCGTATAGTAGGCAGGGTCTAATCTCTTTCTTTCGACGCGCTCCTTGAATGACCATCTTCACCGGCCGCAAGATCATAAAAGCCGAAAAATGATAGTTTTTGCTAAGCTTTGGGGGGGGGGGGTTATTCATAAGTGGAATAAGCTGCCTTGGACAAGCACAGACCTGCATGAATACTGGCTTTGGTACATAAGTAGAGCTCGTAAAAAGCTTGTAGTCGAGAAGCTCAATTCTCAATATGTGTGCTATTATCATAGTATGATAGGTTGTCAATCAAAGTCCAGTATCCTTTTCAGTAGCTTTTTATTGTTATCTGTTGGACTGGCATAATTTTTCATCTGTGCCCTTTTATTACATTTGGTCTAGCCATTCAGAAGTCCATCATATTTTCTCTGTGAGAATACAAGTAATTCTCTGATATTTATTTCAAGTACGTATTTATCTAAGTATGAAGCTTGACGCCGCATCCCACTCCGTGTGAGAGGTACTTCGCCAAAGTGGTCGGAGTTTGACAAGTACTCTGACTGATGTTGAGAAGGTACTCCGACTGTTCTTGCCCCAAACTGTCGTTTCTGTAGCGGTTATCTAGCGTTTTGACTACACCGCAGAACTCATAAGATTAATCATAATTCCCAAAACTCATCCGATAGAAAAGCAATCTTACCTAGAACTACCGTGTATTTCCTCAGTTTATCAGTCCTTCATCGACTCTCGCCGCTGAAAGCTACGGCTACGAACCAATCTCTAGCAAAAGGCTAGTAGAATCAACTGAACCCCCCCCCCCCTGAATCAGCCAGAACCTCACACGACCCCCCTCCCCCTTTTTTTCTTCCGAGCAGCAAACCGAGCGCGCGATGGCAAAAACAGGCACTCCCGAGTCACAAGACGCCGAGTCCGTCAAGGCACGTGATGGCGAACTCAACCCACCGGAGAACCTAACTCCCCCCCCCCCCGAAGACGAAGCCGACTCCAAGAGCAAGGACGACGCTTTCCCCCCCCGACGGGACTGTCGCCGCGATTGCGTGCCCCCCCAGATCAACGTCCTTCGTGGAGGCCGTGACCCCTCCGTCCCCCTCTACGACATGACGATGACCCACTACGTGTCCCCCTACCCTGCCACGCATGGGCTCCCGCCCTCCAAAATGCTCACCTATTGGGAGCAGGCGGTTACCCCCCTCAAGGATGGAAACAGGTTCCGGTCATCCCCGAGAATCGCGCCCTCTTCGTCGACGTGATGCGCAAGTTCTCCGAGACGCATCACCTCAAATGCTTCATGATTCCAAAGTCAGGTTACGGGACCGTTGCTCAGACCACAAAGACCACCGGCTGGCGCGAGCTTGCCAACTATAACCTCTCCGGATTCACTAACGTCCTCGACGACCACATGGCCAAGCTCAAGAACAACGAGCCCACCAAGTGGTCCCGCTGGATCTTCGGCGGCACGAATCAAACATTTGCCCTGACCCCCGAGGACGCCATGATTGCCAAGGCCGTGGACCCCGGAGCCAGGGGAAACAAAGGCTTGGTCAACTACAACAAGCTTATGCTTCGCCACGAGTCGGGGATGGCCTACCAATTCCTCCGAAACCTCGTCACCGTCGCCGACTTTAAGACTTTTCGGCTCCAATCCAAGAAGGACACCTAAGTCTTCGAGCAGGATCCTCGCAAAAAGATTCGCTGCGGAATCGTCCTCTAGTTCCTCTATCACAAGGCGCTCTATCCTGACGTCAAGGTGTCGGCCGACGGCCTCCTCAAGAAGCTGGAGGCCCTCGTGTTCTCCGACTTCGGCTACAACTCGTCGACTTCTTTGCGGCTCACGACGGCTACCGCCGCAAGATCGAAGCCGAAAAGCATGCCCCAATGGACGAGGACCAGTACGCCACAATCCTCTTTGGCAAGCTTGAGAAATACAAGCAGGAGGACTTCAAGGACGACATGCGCGACCAGCATCGCGAATACACCAAGGGCAAGCGCACCATTGCTGAGGTAATTGAAACCCTCTCCACCTCTTACAACAACCTTGTCGAAAAGAAGACTTGGACCAAGCTTGACCCAAGCGCCGAGCAAGTCATCGCCCTTGCAACAACCGTGAAGAAGCTCGAGCGCGAGCTGGTCACTGCAAAGTCCGCCGGGAAGGGAGCTCCTGCCGAGGAGTCCAATCCCAACAAGGAAAACGGAGGCCCTCAGCCCGGCAAGTTGCGTGGCGCCCCAGAGTGGCAAATCAAGAAGGTCAGGCCCACGTGCAACCACCCCACCAATGGCCGTGAGTACATTTGGTGCCCTCTCCACAAGTCCAAAGACGGCACGGTGAATGGCATGTACATGTCGGCTTCTCACAACCATGAGGAATTGGCCGAGGCCAAAGCCAACAAATGGGCTACTCATAAAAATAAGAAGTGAAACAAAACCACCTCTGACACCCCTGGTCGAAACAAAAAGACCAAACTCGATAAGCTCGCCCTGACTACCAACTTAAAGAAAGCCTTTTGCACCGCCTTCCAGGCTTCTGAGGACGACGTCGAAAATGACATGAACAAAGCACTCGACGATACCTTCGCCGATTCCGACAACTAGTTACCCACAAAGGGGTTTAGGACAATAGGGTTTAGAACAAAAGTGCTTAGACAAGGTTACACTTCACTTGCCTGCCCATACACACAAACCCAATTTTTTCTTCATCGACATTGTTGTCCTAAAGCAATACCTCCAATATCACCACTAATTCCTTTTGAGATAACCGACATCCCTCACCAAACCTTTATTGACACGCACACTCTTATCAACTTTCCTGTTTTCAACAGCAGATACAGAAACCCTATTACTCATAATAAACGATTTAAACACTCAAATTTGAATCACAAAACACAAACTTATTGAGATTTCCCTCTCAAATAGAAACAATGCAAAGAAGCATAACGCCATTTCCCTCATCTTGAATTATTGTAAATCACAAAGCACTGACTGAGATAACGCACAACACACACTTGTTTCACCCCACAATCCACAATCTTAAGGGAATACTACGTTCAAAGCAAGTTGTTTTGTACCAATACTCATGAGCCAAACCAATAGGCATCTGAATCACTCCTGGCACAACAAACCCCATAATCATTTAGAATATGCCAATTACAATGGCCACTTTAATCAATTCTGAAATGCAGCTGCCAGCTATTCTCTGACACAAGGGTACCTCAATTTGTGGCACCAACATACCTGAATAACAACATTAGTCCAAGCTCAGGTTCAAATTACCTCATGCCTTACATCTGGACCCTGAAGCCACGCCCCATACAATACAGAGTAACACCAAACGAGGGAGCCCCTACAATTAACCCACAATAAGCAAGGGCAACAATGAACCTCGTACACAATAAGGGAAAAACATATAAACACCAATATTGGTTCCCGAGGGAGCATACCTCACTGCTCACATCATAATCATAAATGTACACCGTACCACGGGAACATACTCTTTCCAAAATGCCCTCTCACGCGGGGTGTGTTGTGCTTGTCAACAACTTACACATTGGACAAATGAGCCCGCAGTCATGTATGGGATTTATATACAAAGCACCCACATACCATCCCTTGACAACAGTCTAACTCTTCCCATTAGAGAGACTCAAAACAAGAACTGAGTCCACCGGATCAAAATCCACCACAACAAAAGCCGTAGATCATTATACTTGAATGCAAATTGTGCCTGATCACCACAATGCGCATCCATTTCAAAGTGTGGCCACAAAATGGAGTTCTACCCCGAATGGGTCCTCTCCAGAGATCGGACGATACAACTCGTCCCCGCACAAAGCGCAGATCACAAGGGAGAGCGTCGCCAACGACAGAGTATGGATGGGTGTGTTCGGCCGATACTACCCATTCCTCTGCACTGAGGAGCCTAACACGTAATGGTAGACGGGAGTTGCAAAACAAAGGCACCAACTCCAGACGGACGACCTCAAATAGCAACACAGCATAAATCCTTGCCAGCGTGCTATAATCTGCACAAGGCTAGGCATACACCGTTCGGCGCGAATAGCGAGCCCCCTCCTTAGGGAAACAGGCAGAAGCAGAACAGGCCAAACACAATGCCAACATTTCATACTACATATGAGCAGCCAAGAAAATTGCAAAAAAATCAAACCAACACACTCTTTATGTTTTGCTTCCAAATCACTCTACAACAAGGCAATATAGATATCAACAATTTATACATAACAAATTGGTAAGGTGGATACCAGAAAATGTATAAAATATCAAAAACATTGAACAAGAATGACAAAAGGACAATAACCTACAAAAACACAAGTTTTCAAAAGAAAGCAAACAGAGGCTAATATGCACTTCCCCTGGTCACAGTGAATGAAAGAATCAATCTAAATCAAAAATCTCATAAAAGAACTACATGTGGATCGCTAAACACAACTCCAAACAAAATCTGCAAAATAAAGACATTATGATTCAACCAGACTACATACAAAAAACAAATACAGATTTGTCTACAAAAACATTGTCCGATAACAAATTGATCCAATTCAAACAAAGGCAAATTGAACAATAACACCTCTACAAAGGAGTGGATACTCCATCACGATGGAGTTTGAGAATACAAGTAATTCTCTGATATTTATTTCAAGTACTTATGAAAGGCGGCGGCCGCCGCTGCAGCACGGTGACCCGTTTTAATTGTTACTCTAGAGAGCGGCACTTCGCGCCGCTCTAGCGCTGACGCGAACAACCAACAATTAAAGCTACTACGAATCATTCTCAAAAAGTTTGGTCTCACATCTGTTGGTTGTGCGGACCATAAATCTAAACAAGCTAGATATGCAACTTTATGTTTGTGTAACTGGATTCCAGCAGGAGCCGGCCGTTTTCCAATATTCTGAGCTTTCGAGCTCGGGAACGTGTTGACCCCGCCTAAGCTCTTTCTTTACTAGGGATAAAATTTTTGCTAAGCGACCCACAACTGCGGCCACCTCGCTCCGTCACCACCAGCCCCCTCCCCCCACGTCCATTCAAGTCTCTGAGAAAACTGAACCATCACTCAAGTCGGGGCCGTCCCCCGTGCAACTTTATGTATTTGCGGTCCTTGGCAATTGGAACATACCAGGGAAGTCAAGTTGCATGGCGGCCGTGGGCCCTCTAGCTGTTGAACCCCCAACGAGAAACGCAACAAAGATGTGAACTGACGTTGCATGCTAGTGTATAGTGATAATAGGAAACTAAGATTAATTGAACACCGCTATAGTTTCCATATCAATTGCTTTTTTTTCTAAAAAAATTGAAATTTTCGTTTGTGTGGCAAAAATAACGCCAGGGCGAAAATATTTTCGCCGCCTGTTTATTTATACATATTATGCCGTGAAACTGTAGGGATTCCTACCAACGGTTGTTCTGAAAGTAGCAGCGATCCGTCAGGATTTGTTCGTATCTTCTTAACTGGAAGACTTTTCTATCACTAATTCGATCAATCCATCGTTATCTTGACATAAAAGTGAACTTTAGAATTACATTTGGTGGT
>JALLPA010001247.1:0-11400 GCA_036939895.1 Thalassiosira exigua
CGGCTCCGGCTCCGGCTCCGGCTCCGGCTCCGGCTCCGGCTCCGGCTCCGGCTCCAGCTCCAGCTCCAGCTCCAGCTCCAGCTCCGGCAGTGGAATCAACAATGGCAGTGGCAGTGGATTTGGCTCTGGCACGAGTGCTGCTGGCAATGGCAGCGGCAGCGGCAACGGCAACGGCGGCGGCGACCCGCTCGGCGCACCCGTGTCCGCGCAAGGCAACGAGGACGGTGGCGGCAACGGAGTCGTTTCTGCCGTGTCCTCCGCATCTGGCGGCCCGGCTGCCGCGAGCTCAGCCCACACGAATGGTGGCAACGGCAGCCACGGTGGCGACGGCGTTCATAGTGGCAACGGCATCGATGACAGCCAAGGCGACAATGGCAGCAGTGGCAGCAACGGCAACAATGGTAGTGACAGCATCAACAACAGCAGCGGTCAAAGTAGCGGAAATGGCAGCCACGGAGGCAGCGCCGTGGACAACGCCCTCGTCGTGGGGATGCGTCCGGAGCACCAGCACGGGAGCAAGTCGAAGAAGGCCAAGTCGCACAAGTCCGGGAAGGCTGGCCATCACGCTCATAACGCCCAACCTGATCATCCCGCCGCCGCCGATGATGGTTGGAACGCTGAAATTGTAAACGGTGAAGAAGACAGCAATGGCGACAATCCTGCCTCTACAACGGTTGCCATGGCGAGCCAAAGTAATGTAGGCGCCATGCCATCGCCTGAGGTCCATTGGAGCCACGATGGACACGCAAATGATGACTCAGAACACAACGGCCACCACGGCGAAACAGGCGGAAGCCACGACGGAGGCTACGTATTGTTCCACGGCAAGGGCAAGGCAGCTAAAGCGAAAAGCTCCAAGGGGAAGGCGCACAAGGGAGGGCACGGAAAGGGGGGATCGGGCAAAGGATCTCGCCACACCAGTCACGACGGAAAATGGGAAGCGGGAGGCGGCGCGTGGGGGTCCTGGCCCACGGCGTCTCCCAAGACTCCCGCCCCCATGGCTGCGCCGTCGTCGTCCACCGCCACGCCCACCCTCGCGCCGGGGCCGACAAAGCCTCCCGGACCACCCTCGCCCCCCACTCCGCCCTCCCGGACGGAATACCCCACGTCGTTCAAGCCCAGCCTTCCCACTCGCCCCACCCCGTCCCCACCCAGGCCGCCCACCCCTCCCACGTTTCCCACCTACCTACCATCCGCGTCCCCCGCCGCCTCCACCGTCCCCCCTCCCGAAGACCCGCCGCTGGTCTGGCTCGGCGTGGGGGGATGCACCCCCCGCAATCCGTGCCCCGCCTGCCACGGCGACTGCGACGTTGACGACGACTGCGCCTATCCCTTGGAATGTCACAAGCGGAGCGACGACTCGACGGTGCCGGGGTGCGCGTCGGGGGGAGAGGGGGACGTGCCGGGAGCGGACTACTGCTACGATCCCGTCGGGGGCACCCCTACGACTCCTACCGCGGCGCCGGTCGTCGGGGGATCGGCACGGCCGACCCCTACGACTCCTACCGCGGCGCCGGTCGTCGGGGGATCGGCTCGGCCGACGATGCCGGGTCCGTCCGGGTCGCCGAGCGTCCTCGCCCCCCTGCCCGCATTGACCTGGCGGGGCGTCGACGGCTGCACGCCTTCCGATCCCTGTCCCGCATGCGCGGGAGATTGCGACGTCGACGCCGACTGCGCTTCGGACGGCAACGATTCCAGCGGGGACGACCCCAGCGGCGGCGCGGCGATTCTGGCGTGCTTCAAGCGCGCCGACGGCAGCTCCGATCCAGTCCCGGGATGTCGAAACGGAGGGCCGGGAGACGTCCCGGGGGCGGACTATTGCTACGACGTTCGGTACGCGCCCACGACGTCTCCCACGACGAGCGGCGGGTCGGGACGGCCCACGAGGGACGCGTACTTCATAAGGTCACAGGCGTGGGAGTCGGACGACGACGGCGACGGCGGAGCGGCATCCATTGCACGTGCGTCTCCCTTGGCGCAGGGCGACCTCAGTGATCTACGATCCTTGGCCCCCGCGGGATGGTGCCTCTCCGGCGCCCTCTTCCCCGACTACTACCAGCTCATCACCGAGGCGTGCGTACCGGACGACCCGTCGTACGAGGGGGCCGTGGTGGCGAGGATGGAGCAGATGGACCAACTGTGGGCGATGGACGCGGAGGGCTACCTCCGAAGCGTGTTCGACAGATCGCGGTGCGCGATGGTCCCGCCGTCGGGGGTGGACACCGCGGCCGTCGCGGCGACGGAGGCCCCCGTGGAGATTGGACCGTGCGACGATCCGAACACTTTGAACAGGTTCACGCACGACGCCTCCGCCTCTCCCAGCACGCTGACGCTGAAGAAGTATCCGAACTTGTGCGTCACCTTCTTGGGAGGAGACGTCGCCAATCGCGGCGCTCCAGCTTACCTCTCCCAATGTAAAAACACGGCCAAATACGGATGGGACTTCGTAGCCGAGGGGGACCTGGCCGAGCGCACACCCCCGCCAAGCCCCGCGCCGCGGCTGCGTTATCTGGGACGAGACGCTTGCACTCCCGAAGCGCCGTGTCCGGAATGCACCGGAGACTGCGACGTCGACGGCGATTGTCAGAATGGTCTGCGGTGCTTTCAAAGGGATCGAGATGATAGTACGAAGGTGCCAAGGTGCGCCGTGGGTGGGCCGGGGGATATTCCGGGCGCAGACTACTGCTACGACGACGGAGGAGGGCCGACCCCTCCCACTCCCACCCCTCCCACCGACCCGACCAACCCTGCGTATCCGGCTCCCACCCCCGAGCCCCCTCTGCGATGGCTCGGGGCCGAGGGGTGCACCGCGACCGCTCCTTGCCAGGCGTGCGAGGGAGACTGCGACGAGGACGTCGACTGCCTCGGGGACTTGGTTTGTCACAAGCGTCCCGTGGGAGGCGACGGGCGCGTCCCCGGTTGTGCGGAGGGGGGGATGGGCGACGTGCCCGGGGGAGATTACTGCTCAGATCCCTCCGCGACGGGCGCGTCGGGATTCGGGTTCGACGAGGGCCCCTCCCGTCCCTCGGCGGCCGACGTGAATTCGAGGCCTCGGCCTCCGCGGCCGGCGACGATGGACGAGCGGCAGGTAGGGCTCGCGCCCTCGGCGGCGCCTGCGACGGCGGCACCGACGTCGTCGTCGGCCCCGTCCGGACCGACCCCTCCCAGGCCCGGCGTCGAGGCGACCGCGGCGCCGACGTCGTCGTCGGCCCCGTCCGGACCGGCGCTTCCTGGGATGGGGGGTGCCGCGACTCCCATGCCAACGTACAGACCAACGCTTCCGTCCGGCGCCGCCCCCGGCGCCGAGCCTGGCGACCCGACCGAGGCGCCGACGCCCGCGACGACTCCGGGACCGCCGCCCTCGCGGCCTGCAACTCCCGGGCCCGCCCCCGCCGAAGGGGGGACTGCGGGAGGCACTGCGTATCCCACGCTGTCGCCCGCCGCCCCCACCGCCCCTGCAGACGAGGGGACGACGGTGTCGCCGATGGCTGCGCCAGGGGCATCTCCCCGGCCTCCGATCCTCGCCCCGGTCCAAATCGCTCCGGGCGAGTCGACCCTCGCGCCCTCCGCGCCCGTGACCTCGCCGCAGCAGCCCCCAGGTGGACCTCCTCCGACGGCGCCCGCGGGAACGACGGTCTTGCCCACGTACGCACCGACCCCTCCGCCAGGAAGACCTTCCTCAATGGACGGACCTCCTCCGACTGCGCCCATGGGAACAACGGTCTTGCCGACGTACGCACCGGCACCTCCGCCGGGGGGACCTTCCCAAGGCCTCGTCGAGGAGACTACCGCGGCGCCGTCTGCGGCGCCCGCGGCGTCGGGGCCTGCTCCCGAGGTTACACAGACTGCAGCTCCGGCGGCGAAGCCCTCGTCGTCGGGCGACGACGGCAGCGGCGACGGCAACGGCCATCACGGGGGATGGGGTTCGTGGACGTCGCCCCCGCGGCCCGTGGCGTCAAGCGGCACGTCGAACGGGAACAATGATGCGTCCGGCCACCACCACCACCACGGGACGAAGCCGGGAAAGGAGGGCAAGGCGGGCAAGGGCGCGAAGGCGACGAACATCGGCCAAGGGCACGGCCACGGTTCCGTGGAGACGCTCGCGGCGGCGTGGGGGCACGGAGGAACGATGGTGGGAATCGCCCGCGCGCGGGGCCATCACCACGACAAGGCGACCACGAGGGGGGAGCGGGAGGGAGAAGAGCAGGCCGAGGCTGACGCTGGGGCCGAGGCTGAGGTGGCGTCAGCAAAGGAAGAAGATGAGGATCAAGCGAGGCGCCACCGCGAAGATGGCAAACATGAGGGTAGCACCCGCTGGGATCGGGAGCACTCCGACGGGGAGGCCGGCGCTTAGAGGTGGAAGGCGGGCCTTCTGACGTCCAAAACTCAAGAGTTTAAAGCGAACTTGAAGTTCAAAGGGACTGCATGATTTCCTTCTGGCAGATACATTTGCATACATCGTTTCCTCCTTCTACAACTGTCGAATCTTCGTATTGATATAATAGTCACACAATAGCTTTTAAGCGTACCAGGAGAAATAAGTTCATTAATACCCTTTGCATCTTATTCCTCCAACACTTTGTAGGGTAGTAGAAGTATCTGGGGCGAAGAGAAATGCAACTCTGACACAGAGTTTCACAAGCATGTACACGTAACGTGCATCGTGATAAGTGCCAAAGCGACAAATGCGAGGCCTCAAGTCCCGCCACTTGTCACTTTTTTTATGAGTCCTCCAACATCTCACTGCAAGTCCAATAGTTGTGAATGACTGCAAAAGCTGGTACAAAAAAGTTCCATTGACCTGCTGTTGTATGCCTACTCGCGTGTTAACTGAGCAATATCAGCGGCAATATCCACTGCTATCCTGACGCTCGTCTCCGACTGGACATGGTGGAAATTGTCATCGTTCTTCGTTTCACTGGCTCTATAGAAAGATTCTGCAACCACTTTGCTCTCATACTCGCTTGCACAAGGGTCGATCCTCCTGGACTCCAACATGCTGACCCCGACCAGTATTTCGAACGTTTCAACGATACCAGGCAGCTCAGGTTGTATGCCCCGCGAGTAGTACAAGCCGAGTCGTTCCGCCGGACTCGACACGAACACCGCCACAACGTAGCCAATGATCAAGTCGATGGAGTAGTGTCCGCGAGTGGCCAACAAACGGATTGCCTGGCACCAGTTGAAGCAATGTAGGCATATCGACAGGTGGGTGTGTTTGGAAGTGTACAAGTGATTCGCCACTATGACCTGAAGTCGGGTGCATGAGCTTAATGAGAGATGCAAACGCTGATGAGACGACATCTTACCAAACTTACAATTGTTGCAACATGACCTGTGATTGAGAAATGAAAAGCAAATTTCGAGTGAGTACGTGCACACAAAAGGAAAGTGACTAGGATAATCGTCCGAGGCATCTCACCCGAGAAAAACGTCAAGAAATTGACTTCGGCGTCGTGACTCGAGCATTCTTGAAAGAGGCAAAGGAATATTTCCGGGAAGTCATACAAACTCGATAGGAATTGAGGATCTGGAGGGAGGTACCTGAAAGAAAGCTGTAGACTCACTCATTGCGCGGATAACTATGATGGCGTCTTCAAGACTCACGTGAACCAACCGCACAACGAACGGAACAGATACGTCGCCCTTCCAAAGAGTGACGTATACCACGTAAGCCAAGGGCAAGGTCAACATGATCGAATTCCACATCGCGAGCGCATCGTTGACATCTCGGTGACGAGCCAAGTACGAGTGTATGGGAGTCGTCAGAATGAAGCCCGCGTCGAGGATCCCCCCGCCGCGGTTCGCGACGCAACTGCCTTCGTCGCCTGCGCATACCCCGTCGTTATCTCCCGTCAAGGTACGCACGACGTTGTGGAGGCGTATGTCGTGGTCCGACGCGTGCGTCTCGACGTATGCCACTATGAAGTACGCGACCGCCCCGGCCAGGAGGAACGCGCCGTCCCTCCGGACCGCGTCTCTCAGCCGCTGCTGGCGCAGCCTCAAGATGATGGGGATCCGATGGATGCTCCTCCCCAGCTCGAACGGTGCGGATTGATTCCGTTTCATGTCACGAAGGCCGCCCTCGTCGCTTGCCTTCGCCTTTGCCTCCTGCGTGTGGGTTTGTCCGTCTTTCGCCATCCTCTGGTGTAGTTTTTGGTGCCGAAGGTCCCATTCCCTTTGCCCTCCCCGTTGCTATTGCCATCGCCATCGCCATTGCCATTGCCACTCGGTCCGTCATTGGCCGCGAGAGGAGCACGGTCGGCGGTCGGGCTCGCGCTGTTGTTGTTCTTTCTGTTGTTCCGTGAGTTCGGGCGCCAGTGTGGTGTCACAGGAATTAGTAGTAAATGCCAACGTTGATGTCAGTCACGAACAGGGACATCAAAAGGCATGTATTATATCCGATTTTGTGTACAGTTCGGTTACTTCACTCATTACCTTCCACGTGGCATTGACGAATTCGTCTCCGCTCTCTCGCGATCGATCGGAAAGATATGCGGGCGAGACTGATTACCCTCTAAAGTAATTGGCCGCCCATGTTCACTTTTACTATGTTTCATCATTACAACGACTCGTTGCGGAGCTGTGTTAGATCTCGCCCCCATTATTGCCCGCTAATATCGTCCTGTGACGCCACACTCACATCTCACACTTTATTTCTCACGCCGTCACCGTCACCGCCGCCATGAAGATCCAACCCGTCCTAGCGGCCGCGCTCGTCGCGGCGGCATCGCCCCAGGAGGCGGCGGCCTTCGCTCCGTCCCTCCCCTCGTCGGCGTCGCCGGCGGCGGGTGGCCTCCGCGTCGCCGTCGGGACGACGGCCTCCTCCGCCCTCCCATCGACGATCGCCCGCCGCGGCCCGTCGAGGGCGGCGGGATCGTCGACCCGTCTGTTCATGGGATGGGGGCCCGATCCGATCTGGTCCGGGGCGATGGTCGAGATCAACGTCCAGGCGTGTCCTTCGGGATCGTGCGTCTCGCTGAGGGTGAACGTCCCGGACGGGTCGGAGTTCATTTATCCCGGGCAGTACGTGCAGGTCAAGCCCTCGGCAGGTGCGTGGAAGCAAAAGATAAAGGCCGTAGGATCGCGTTATCTTGGCGTCCGCAGTCATTGTCTTTCGACACTTCATTCTCGAGCAAGTTGATGCTGGATGAAACCCCTCATTCTCAACCGCACCTTTGCCCGCGGACACAGACAGCGAAGTCAACCCGCTCTTCCTAGCCATCGCCAGCGCCCCCACCGGGGAGGCTCCCAAACCCACCCCGCCCGGCAAGAAGAAGGCCGCCGACGAGGCCGACGCCGCCGCCGGCTTGGAATCCTCCGGTCCCGTCCCGGCCACGTGGGAGTTCCTCATCAAGAGGACCGACAACAACGCCTGGATCACGGACATCGCCCCCGGATCCACCTTCGCCGCGTCCCAGGTCATGGGAGGCGGCTTCCCCACCGAGGAGAACCTCGAGGGGTTCAAGTACGACTTCCCCACCCAGAACCTCCTCCTCTTCGCGACCGGGAGCGGCATCGCCCCCATCCGCTCGGCCATCGAGTCCGATCGGCTCAACGTCGCCCGTCCCGATTCGGGCGGACGGACGTGCACCCTGTACTACGGCGTGCGCACGCCCGACGACATGCCCTACGTGTCCAAGTTCCCCGACTGGGAGGCGCGGGGCGTGCAGGTGGTCCCGGTCGTGAGCCGTCCGGACGTGCCGTGCGCGAGCGGCGCGGTGTGGGGAGGGCGGACGGGATACGTCCAGAACGCGCTGGAGGAGGACGGGGTGGCGATTCCGCGGAACTCGGGGGCGTTGCTCTGCGGGGTGAAGGGGATGTGCGAGAGCGTGAAGGACATGTTGACGGAGAGCGGGGTGTTCGAGGGACGGGTTCTGACCAACTTTTGAGGTTGTCTCAGGGGATCGAGCATTGGAACCCTTGCTGGGAGGCATACAAATCTGCCCCCATCGCAAGTTAGGAATCAAGTTGCTTCATAGGATCTCCTCTGGTGAATGAGGGACTATGGTTGTTGAGAGAAAATGGATTTCTCTATTTTGGAAGGGATGATCAAAAGCAATTTTTAGGTTGTGGTACATGAGGGGTAAACTTAGCGTTGAGAGTCAAATGAATTTTCCTACCATTCAAAAGAGATTGATGAGCCAAAAATTGATCCAAGTGTTCCTCCTTGTCCAGCAACAGCGTCAACTGCCACCAATTTTGAGACAAATCAAACAAATGTGCAACCTTCGGGCCAACTCACGACATGCACCATGTGTTTATTGAAACACTAGTCAATGGGTCCAAAAACAAATGCAGAGGGTGAGCTTACACACATGATTTGATTTGAAGGTTTGGGGCCAGAGACACTTTGCAACAGAACGAAAGAGATCCTGACATCCAATTAGGCCATAGTTGGCCCAAAATTGGCACCGTTGGAGGAGAACGATGAACTGAATGAACCTTGGAGTGAAAAAAAGAAACCTAGCTTTGAAATTAAAAATCAGTGTAACGCTGGCTTACAAGAAAGTTCACCACAATGACCTGTTAGGATGTTGAAAGCTACAGAATAAGTAATTTTCACATCTAGTAATCATATCAATTGCAAAATTCACAACTTTCAGCTATGATTGAAGAAGTCATACCCAAATTAACGATCGGACCCAATCCAGAATAACTATCTGAATGCTTTCAAAAAAGTTTGAATGCATACAATTCACACTGTTCATAAGGGCAATAGGAAAGTATCAAAATGTATTTGCCTCAGTTATATTTAAGAAAATGCACGAGAGGTTGATTTGTTTAGCTTATCTCTCTGTCAGTATGTCAAGTATCAGGTGCAAAGAAGCTTTGCTTATATCAGCAGTGGAGATGCCCCAATTATAGCAAATAGAATGAACCAATCAGGTTACGATAATTATTAAGATCTCGATGTATGATGTGTGGTTGAAACATACTATGACCACAGTTACAGTTTAGCAATGCACGGCCTATCGAAAGACCAATACTATCGGCATGCTACCTGGATTCATATAAGTAACAAACATGAAAATTAGTGAATGTAACTTATAAACAAAATGATCAAATTCAAGATGCAGCCACAATACATAAGTGCTTAACAGGATTCTAGCTAATCTCCGGTTATCCAATAGTTTACGAGAGTCTCAAGCCCACATGCCCTCCAAGTAGTGCAGATTTTCCACCGTAAGTTTTTCAGAGAAAAACACATGGACTCACTTAGTGTATCATGAGCGACCGGCTAACAGTGAGTCATATTTTCTGCATTATAAACGGGTAGTTTTGGTACTTATTTATGTATTGCATGCATCCATATGTATAGTTTTATCTTGTCTTTTGTTGGACAACCGTATCTCTTTCGGCCTCGCTTTGAGACCACAAACACAATTTTAGCATGAAGAGAATCACCATTTGAAGGAGTTAAAAGATGACTTGGTTTGATCTTGTATGCGAATCACTTCATCTCATTCCCTAAAATTACCAGCGACGAAGTTCACTCACGTGTCGGCAGAAAAAAACTCCCTGATTACCGGTGCACGTTTGCGGCTTCCTGGCTATCGCTTTTTAGTGACAGTGAGCGGTAGCCGAACAAGAGGAAATCTTTGAGTCAGGCCAAACGGTGTTCGCCCATATGGTACTCGCCGGTCCTAATGACCGGCCCGCTGTGGGTTTTCATCCGGGAAAACACTCACTGCAAACCGGTCCTCGTGAAGCAAAAAACCAGCGAGCAATTTCCCCTTTTGCCCGGTGAAAAGTTGATCGACGTTTTTTTAGCGGAGTAATATCTCCAAAACGCCGCCAATGAGCGAGTATTCTTCACTTTTGACGAGTTAGCGAGGATACTCCGCTTGAATTTTTGCAACGACGAGCGAGCTGGCCGGCCCCCGTTGTCTCTGAGGAGCACCCCTGTCTTCGTCCATACAATGGAAGTAGTAGTAAAGATTACATACTTAGACAGATATACTGATTCTGCTGTTCGTTGGATCTTTGGCTACTCTCTTCTGCCTTCTCGCCGTTGCTGCCGCCTTGCTCCTCCCGTGCCCTGCGTCTCTTCCCTCTCGTCAGTCGTGAGACGGCCACCCTCATTTTGTTCACCTCACGTCCTCGCACTTCGCACCTCACACCTCGCACCCGTCCTCCTTCGCTTCTCCCCCCCGGCCCTCTTCCTTCTCCGACCCCCCCGAGTCGCGCTTGGACGCCGCCTCGACATCGCCGTCGCCGTTGGCGCCTTTGTCGTTGCCGTATACCCAGCAGAAGTCCTGGCCGTTGGCTCAGTCGCCCGCTTCGTCGCCGCCTTGCTGCGGTCCTCGGCGCGGCGGACGGGGGCGACGATACCGACAAGGTTGGATTCGTTTGAGGACGGACGGAGGGGTATCGTGGGCAGCCCTCCTCCCCGTCCACCGTCCTCGACCCGCGCACCGGCCGTTCGGCAACGAGCGCGACGGGGGAGCAAGCAGCAACTGCTATCCGGCCGCCGCCTACGCGGGCGCCGCTCGCTGCTCCAGGCGTCAACGTCGTAGGGAGAGGCCGTGCTGGACGGCGGCAGCGGCGGGGACGGAATGGGGACGAGGATGACGGACATGGTTGGAAATGGTGGCAGGGTAGACCGGGCGGCAGCGCATGTCTGATGAACATGGCCGAGGTATTTAATCTATGTTCTCTTTTTCGTTCTCTGATCCAAATAAGACCCTCAGCTGCGACAGCTTATCGATGGAGGCGAGTTGGAGAGAAGAAGGAGGTCGGGGGACCAAAAAACAACAGAGGGCTACAGGTATGTTTTGCTGTCGACGCTGTCGTTCGCTTGCGTTGCACTTGCACTCAAATTCCACCCCTTTTTCTCAGAGCTATGTCGACAGAGGGATCAGAATTCGGCGTCCTCCATAGCCAATCGCCACCCTCATTAGCAGGAGTAACGGACGAGGTAAGTCTTGTTTGATGATGCGTAATTATTTTTAATGGCTGCTCTTACACCGATGTTCATTTGACTATCATCGCAGAGTAGTGAGGGTCCTCTTGCAGTAAGTCGATTGTTAACGGCTGAAATATCATCGTTTCAGTTATTCTAACATCTCTGCCTTCTTGTTTTGCCAATTAAAGGGGACTAGGGTAAGTATGGATGAGGCATACGAATAGGAATGAGATTAACTTGTGCCGTCGTCAACAGAGTGTGAACGACATCGGCTGAGCTGATACGACTAAAAAGGGAGCGACCAACTGTGTGGATGACATCGGCTGAGCTGATACGACTAAAAAGGGAGCGACGAAGGTGCGCTAGCAAGGGAGGTCGGCAAAGGATCTAGAGACGTAGCAAAATAATAACGATAACGACTCCAGTTGAAAACAACAACAACAACGACTGTTTCAGTGATTAGTTATTTAGAGTATCAGTGTTTATCGATT
>JALLPA010001248.1:0-11415 GCA_036939895.1 Thalassiosira exigua
ATTTTTCGGCTAATTAACCAGTTAGATTTCTTCAGTTTGCTAGTAGTAGAAGAAATGTGGTCTCCCTCAGCTTCATTGTCATATCGATACGTCTCATCTTTGGTAGAGGAGTAGTACCATTCTTCTGTGGATATATCGATGCAGTCGAGTCCAACGTGCGCTCCTTTCAATAAAACCCAAGAGGTACGGTGCATCTGTAGTTCCTGAAGGTTGTGAGCCATGCCCTTGAGTATTGTCACTGCTTTTTTATCATCGTCTACCTATGCTTTGTAACGAGACAAACTCTCGAGCCATTTTGTCCTCAAATCCGTTGCTTCTTTTAGGCACAGTTTTTAATTCACTCCATGTCTGCTGGACGTGCCGCTTGAGGGTGCGAATGGACAGTCCTGGTTTCAAGTGCTCCTCTAGGTCAATGTCATTCCTCTCGATCAGATCCCTTGCAGTCTTGATGAGCGGAATATCATTTCTCGCAGAGGTGAGGACGTACATTCTCTCGGCTCTCACGAGGGCAGGGGACCTGCCATACCCAAACCCGAAGTCTTTGTGTACTGTCTTTTTGGCTGCTGCTCGTATGTTAGATATCAGTTCACGGTCCAGTGAGTTGTACTTCTGTATGCGCCAGACATTTACACCATGTAGCTTGAATTCCAGTTCGAGTGCACGGATTCAATCAGGGAGGCGATTATGTTTGTGAATTTGTTGAAGATGGTCGAGGAAGCAGTCATGCATTTTCGTGTTGTCATAACTGAATTTACACGCACTTGGTGACGCCATCAGCGGTGGGTCACCACCAAAGAGTTGTCTCGTGTTGATATATGACCACAGTAGTATGTGGTCCGATTGGAGGCCCTCATGCAGCGCTCTGTACCCTTTGGCCTAAAACAGTGAAGTATGCCCCCAGTAGCCGCCATGTATTCAATGATACTTGAGCTGCCAGTCCTGGGGGTGACAGGTTTGTCGTGCATATCAGCGTGTACATCTGTCAGGTAGTTGCGGTCGAAGAACTCCTGTATCTTTGATTTATCAGTGGCAGTCTTGTTGACATCTAGCATCAGAAGAATATCGCAGCCTTCATCCTGCATTGCTGCCATTGTGCTGTGGACAAGTCCTTCAACACCTGGTTTCGAGGATCAGGGATTCGTTGCCCCTTGTTAATGAGGGCTTTCATCTGCTGGACGTAGGCCGTGTTGCTGTCGTTGGACATTGGGGTCATGTCTTTTCGTTGGGGGACCCTGTAGGCTGTTATCATACACAGTTTGTTTCCACTCTTCCCCTGGAATTTGTTCCATGCAAACCGGCCAAGTCCGTTGCCACCTGCTTTGTATTGTTGGCCAACCGGGCCTCCACTGATCAACTGAAGGGTGCCCCCTGGTAGATAACTGCCTGTCCTCATAGATGACCTGCAGTTGGCCAGACCTCCTCCCAGTTCTGCTTTCAGAGATGCATTGATACCAGCCACGATTCTGTCTTCAAACGAGCACTTTGGTTCCACTACACCAAATGCATTGATGCCATAGCCAATCTTGGCATCTATGTCATCATAGCCTGGCTTTGGCCATCGTTAGATACCATTTGCATTCTGTAGGGCAAAGCGATCGTAGCCTGCGGTCGGAAGTTTCCAGACATCACTGCCATAGGATTTCAAGAGGGATAGTTTTCAAGTGTATTGGTGAGAAAGAGGAGTGAGTTACGAAATTGCATTTAGCTCTTCTTTTTCCTATCAGAGCTAGGGGTCCCTTTCTTTGGGATCTTGTCCAGATAGTCTCGCATGTTGCCAAACTTACCTCACGTCTTGGGCGATAGTATCTCATGCTTGGTTGGCTTAGGGGTAGATTATTCCTCCTCCGATGATTCCTCACTCGACGATGACTCGTCCTCTTCAACCTGCTCATTCAATTTGACTTCTCCTTCTTTGTGCCGGAGCGATCGCCTTCAGTCTCTTCAGAACTGGAGGTACTTGAGTCATCCTCATTGGCATTTGGCTGACCTTGGTGGCCAGGTCTGTCTTGCGGGTCACTGGCGTCTGCTGATGGGATTCCTCCCAATATCAGCATCGTTGTCACTTTCATTCTGATCTTCCGAGTTTGATCTTCTCATCGTCTTGTCGATTCTACTATGCTTCACTGGCGATGTCGATTGCCAGCTCTTGTTTTCTAACTATTCGGAGGAATCTTGCGAGTAGGTCAGGGACCGTGGATCAATGGGCGATGTGTTCGGTGAGTTCCACGAGCGGTTGCGTCCTGCTGGTGAAGTCATGAAATAATGTCAGCAACCTTGGTGTCCATGGCTCCCGACAGTTTCGACTCAAGGGCTGCGACCGCTTGATGCCAGAGGGCTGGTCCTCCTCGCCAGAGGATTCGTCGCTAGGTGGTTGTCTCTTGCTGGGTGACTTGGAACACATCATTGCTAGCCGATAGCGGCGAGATTTTGCAATCTCTACTCGTTAACATTCCCTGTAGCGTTGGTCACGCCCGCACCGGACCTGTTCACATGCCGCCGTCATCCTCTCATATGGCGACTCCTCCCGTGCGTTGCCACTGGCGTTGTCATCATCGGAGCTTGGCGAGCACGAACTTGAGCGGAGTGACTGAGGCGTTTTCTTGGAGGCCTTGTCGCTCTCCTTGCTGGACGGTTCTGATTCAGAGCTGGAGTCAGAGCTGAAATGTTTGATGTTTCTCGTGCTTCGGTGCACGTGGCCTTGACTCTGATCAGTGATTGCTAAGTACCCTAAATTGTGCCCTGTTTTTGTTGAGTGATCCCTGACAGGAAGCCAGCTGTCCATAGACAATCTATTCTTGTATGAACTTGACAGTTAGTCAAATCTATCTAAGCATGGATCAATGACCAAGACCAGCAGCCTTCGACATCAACTGTTATGGCAACAACTGAAGAGTACATATCTGACAAGAGTAAAAGACACATTCATGAAGTATTGTTGAGCTTCAGCATAGCACCTGCTTGACTACCATGCTATTAAAAACATCTTAAGAGATCCTCTGGAATTGTATTTGACCTGCATTGTTGACTGAGGACTGAAGCTGACATCAAACTGTGATAATGTTTTTCACTCCCATTGCTCATATGTACAGATTCATGCAAAGTTTTGTCAAAGTTTGTTTTAGCACATATTAATTAGCACTGTGGAATATGCTATGACGGAGTACATTAGTTATTGACTTCAACCAATTTTCAAATGCAAAACAAGCAGTCAATAGTTTCGCAGTTGGTACGCTTGGAAAGTGAGGTATCTACCTTACTTCTGCATACTACCGCCTGTAGGAGGTGTACCAGTTCCCCCATGGATGAACGCCCAAAAAACGGCTTCGGCCATGGCGACGGCTGCTGGCTAGTAGCGCCCCCGCTGCCACATGTGGGACACCCCATCACCCAGAACTATCGCTCTGAAGTCTGGTGATGTCGTCTCGTCATTTTCGTTTGCCGCGGAATGAATGTTCCATCTACTGGCCTCACAAAAATTGTGTATGCATATGAAGTCATTACAACACAAGCAATGAATGTAACTTTCATGTTTTTGATTTTTCATGTCCATTGCGGAACAGATGGCAAAAAGATAAAAAAAGCGAGGCAGTTCCCCACAGCACACACTTAGTTCCTTTACAATTAATCTTGAGTCCCCCCCACCCCCCCCCCAATAATTCATAATATGCAGGTGTGTGTGCATGTGGTTGGATGTTAAAGTAGGGATTTTGTGTGAAGAAGTTGTACAATACATGGTCTTGAACAACAGTGTAATACTTGTTTCTGGGTAGGAGTTTGCTCTGACATCAACTGCTGTCCAATATATGGATAACAATAGATTTGCCCATTGAAGGGCAGTGTATGATGTGAGAAAGTTATTACAGTGGCAATGGTGTCATAGAGAACACCGTCCACCCCAGCCTCAGACTATTTTGAGATCCACCTCCTATGTCAACGTGCACAGCGGTCCTGGTGGATCGATGTAATAAGCAAGAATAAGACAATGATCATGCGGGTATTTCAGGTGGTCTGATGGCGACCGACCCAACTCTCCTCTGCTCCTGTTATGTTGGGACCCAGGGATGTTAGTATTAGCAAAGTCCTAAATGTACATATCATCTCCTCTTTGAAACATGGAACTTTGCAAGTGAAGTCCTCAGACAAGTCCTCAAGGTTGACATGAACATAATCGCTAAAACAGATACCGCTAAGCATAAGGAGTCATTTACCATCAGATCTCACTGGAGAGAAGGAAGCGTAGGCATGATGTGCGGAGGTATGGGGATTTCGGTGCCAGCAACATTCATCAGATGGGCAAGGTATAGAAGTTGTGATTTTGGCCACAAGGGAGGAGGCCATATAATCTGAGAAGCCAGAGAGCAATGATATAGTGTTGATGGCTTGTTTTGCAACAATGGGGGAGGCAAACAGTGATGCCTCTAATTCAAGGCTGGACATGATGCCAACAAGGGATATGATGGAGTGGAGGCAGTCTTGTTGAAGGCATTCACAAGATGATTGGAAGGATGCAATATGATTGGAGGCAAAATGCAGAAAGAGGGTCACACCAGTGGGTGGGGTTGTTTTGGATAACACAAGACAATCATTGTGACAATATGATTGGAAATATGGGAGGAACATATGAAGTTCATTCAGAGGGAGCTATGTTAGGAGTTGGGGAGTGACAAGCATGACAAGGGGGGTCCAAACAAAGTAGAATAGACTATGAGGGTGGTGTGAGACCACCTTTCCACAAACCCCCTTTCATGCCCTTGTTTGGCCCCCAAAGCCCCCAAGTTACAAAACACTGCCTCCTACCTCCCGTCTCCCTAATCTACACTCACGTCCCACTCCCCTGACACTCTCTACCCTCAAGTTGCAATGGCATTGTCTCCGCTCTTGGTGCTCCCCCGAAGGAATACAAATATTTCATGTCATTACCCTGTCCCAATTCTAAGCAGCACTGCTCCAATGTTTGCCCGGTGGAAAGAATCTAGACGGTGCCCAATGATGCTCATGACCCCAGGCAGGTGGTACAGACATGAGAGATTTACAGCCCTGCCATGTTCCATGATGTCTCATCAGCCCCCAATTTTGTGCATGCCCTCCAAGTACTACTGATGGTCTATGATCATGTCGTAATGGAGAGCAAGCCTTACGAGTCCATTGGCTGCCCCCACAATTGCATCAGGGACAATACCGGATTTTTCCCCACCCACTACCGCATCTAGTATCCTATCCATGACAAAGATGGGGGCCTATAGCTCGGAGTTCCTCCGAAGCACTGCTACCAATGTCTCGTTGATCGATGTGGTATTTTCCCATGAAGGGTATCCTACCCATTCCCATGGAGGAGGGTAGAGGGGAAGATACCGTCACCAACACACCAAACCCATTGGCATAAGTGAAGGAGTAGCTGCACAACACGAAAAAGAATAAACACTTTTTTTGCTTGTCTTTTTCTCTCACAATATTGGTTCACGTTCAACAATGGGGATGGTTCCTAGAAGCTTGGTTATGACAAGAAGGGGGAGACAAAGTTCTTCTACCTCAGGTATGATTTCCCTCTTCTTGATACATAGTGTGGTACTTCACAAACAAGGAATTTTCTGCTAACTCTTATGTCCTCCCTCAGGATAGACACGCTGTTGAGAGCAGTGAGTCTTTTTGCCCAGCTGGATGATGAATGGGACCTGAGAATGGCTGTGATAGAAATGTGTGATACTTTGTAGGGTCTTCATGTGCTCTCTCTAATAGAATTTTGATCATAATCACGTAGGATTCAGTACAAATTCCATTTCCACAATATTTCAATCCTTTGTTGATCCAAACAAACATTTGAGATCCTATTTATTCTCTCTGATATGCCGGAGGCATGTGTCAAACAGATCTTTCATAAGAGCAGAGGATGACGATCTGGCTTTAATTTCCTACCTTATGACGGTCAGCGGCTGCCATGGTTGAAAAAAATATTGCCATAGAGTTGTATCGAGTCCAGATAAATTTGAATAGCTAGTTTATAGCCAATTGAGTTTGTTGACAAGAAAGATCTCGGGAAAACTGCTCCAAATGTCACACGAGGTATCCATATTGTGTAAGTCCTATCCTCAGATCTCATGCTTGCCATCGACGGCAACTATGCAGTGAGGCAGACTGACATCATGCCTAATATCCCCCACCAAGTTTCTGAGACAGTGTGACCTATGGAGAACATGTGTCTTCTTACTCAATAGCTAGAAGGATCAAGCGAGTAAGTGGGCAAAGAAAGTTCCCTTCAAGGTCAAGGGCAAATACAGCAACATACTGGACAATCAAGCAACCCACATCAAACGTTTTAACACAATCAATGATGCGCTGCTAGAGCTTCTTGACATGATAGAGCTTGAGTTGAGCCCTTTATGCAAGCAACTGCAGGAGGCGATCGAGAAGAAAGGGCAGTCCCTTCAATATAGTGGATTCAACTCAGACAGCTTGTTTGCATGTAGCATTTAACTCTTCACGCATCTCAATACGATGGAGTAGAATGACGCATTGCTCGATCTGATAAACTTTGCTTGCTTGCGTGGGATTCTGTGTGATTTGAAGGTGCCAATGAATGAGTGCAAGAAAAAAAGTTGCTCTTCCATCGATCAAATCGACAGGCACTGTAGAGTACAACTCTTACTTCAATATGAAAAGGCATTAACAACATGACTTAGAGGGGACAACTGCCTCATGTGACTAGTTTACACCCGCGGAGATGGTGATACAGGAATTTGCTGCCAGCCTGGTTGGAGTGTCAACAATGTAAATGTCCCAAGTTGTTTTCCATAAACGGGCAAACACCCTTGGCCTTCTGCTGAAAGAGGCGAATCTACCCCCACCAAGGAGCTATATGTTGTGAGCATTTCCATCGTACTTCATCCAACCCGATGGCCCGTCCACAACTTTTTACTTCTTAATACATTTCACATATTCGGCCAACAATTGTTGACTTTACTGTCAAGTTTGTGGGTTCAATAGATCCAACCGGACGACCCTGGGCAGGGACTGTGCCTGATGGAAACCCTGGCAAGCTGAACAATGTGCTTGTAAATGTAGACATAAAGATCCTGTGGGCAGTAAATTGCGGCACATTGCCAAGGTGGATAGAGGGTTTATTGTGGACAACAAAGCAGCTGGGAAAGGGGAATGTTTACCGACCGTTCAAAAACTGCTTGAGAAAGCAAGACCAATAATTGTCAGTTGACGCCTCTCAAGTGCAAAAGTTTGACACCACACAAACCATAGTTGGTTTAACATTATATCCAAGATGATTAGGTTTGGCTATTTACTGTTGCAGAACTTTAAGATTGAGAAGGAAATAATTCAGAACAATGACCAAACAGCAAAACAAAAGGAGGGCCCCTGATCTTACCAAGCAGCGATCTGATGGTATGGTACAACGTACACATGCCTAGTTGTTGCGAGAGAGAAACATGTACATGTGAAGTTTGGCACGTGGGATTGCATGTCATGGAGCTATTAGCTATGGATATTCTTATGTACCGAAACATCAGTTGAAATTAACAAGCTGGTCTTGATATTGTCAGAGCACTGGGATGACAAAGCTGAGACAGCAACTTTATGAGAAGCTATCGGACTAGAGGTTACCTCTATCAACAAATATCATCGGCGCTTTTCATCTGATTTTACAATCAAAATCACTAACAAAATGACTGCATTTTTGGTCGCTCCACCGCCACACTTTGTCCCACCATAGCTCCGCTGAAAATCACTCTACAGCTTCCACGGCAACATGCCCCTCTTCCTCAGTTCATACTGCAGAGATACATGACATTGTGGAAGCCGGAACTCTTGATGTCACCAAGAACAATTGAGGCAAAGTCAAGCTATTGGGCCGCACCGTTCCAAAAATTAATTGAACCAATTCGTGCAAAAATATATTTCACGATACTCTCTCTCTCCCGCCACACACTACACACACACACATCTGGATGACCTGCAGCAACATGTGACGACAGGTGCAGGACATGCACACACTCGTGTCAGCAAGGCAACGCAAAAAAAATCCGGAAACAAATGTTGGTGGTGGTCCGTTGAAACGGCTCTGCCGGTACATTTGAATTCTGAGGAATAGTGTATTACTCCATAGCACGTAGAGCTTCGTATAATTTAAAATTATTTTGATATGATCTTAGCCATGCAGGATAAAAACCAATGTGAAGATAGTAGGCATCATGCTCTTTTGATGAGAAACTAGCTTCTGATAAGACATGTTTCATCATTGCTTGCAGACCCAGGGGAATAAGGAAGCCACAGCAGCATGTACGTATCTCGTCAAGATCGAAGTGGAGTGCTCATTCCACCATTGTCACAACATCGTGCTCCTTGATTGCATGACAAATACCGGGCAAGATTGATGTACAACACAATAAAATACATAATCAATGAAGACAAAATCGATGAGCCAAATGCTGATGTCCTGTCCTGGACTCTGGAATAGCTAGAACATCCACATTTATGATCTCTCCTTCCCAATTTGAGAAATTTGTATGGAGAATGGAACTTAGAACCAGGAACTCACAAAATCGTAAGGAAACCCCTATATCTACAAACATTGACAGAATGTCATCATTTCTATTGGAATATTACTAAAAAATACTCTAGTTTTCAGCCCCTGTGGAAAGCACCAATCACGCTTTGACTTTTCTCTAACTTTTTGAAAGTTCAGGACAGATGTTTCCAACTCAAGCATTATGTAGAAAAGAAAGATTTTGTCATTTGTTGCAATTTACACAGGAATATTACATTGAGAAAGTTGCATAGCAAAAATTGATGTGCGACAATAATATGCAAATACTGGTGCAAGTATAGGGAAAAGTGGGGACAGCGTAATGTCACAGGGGCATTGTATTACGCTTGACCTTAACGATTAAACCAATTCAATGAAGTACAAATTTCAAGCCATTTTTAGTTTTTACCTTTTCAACTATATATTGAGAGAGAACAGTTCCACAAATGCTTTGAATTGTGTCCATCTAAGTCCCATTGTTTTGTTGCACAAAACTCATCCATGCGAGACTTACTCCTCACTCAAGGCACGTCAAAATGATGCATCCAATCACGAATTTGCGATGATATTTATTACATTCCTTTCTTAGAAGCATTGTCAGCCACAGCAAAGGACCCGCTTGTATTCCCCAAGTTTGTCACCAACCTCCCTCACTGGTACATTCAGTTGAAAAGTTCAAAACTGTCAGCACAAGGTTCAAAGCTTAATCCTCAACATCAACAAATGATGACCTTGCACATCCTCCACTCTGGAGTGGTGAGAATCGTTCTTCCCATGTTCCTTGACCCTCACCCTCCAGGGCCCAAGCACCCTAATCAGCTTGATCACGGGGACAAGAGTTCATGAGTGCATACCTACCATAGCTCAAATCACTGTCAACCTTAAACAAAGTTCACCGATCAGCAATTTGCGTATTTACTACAAATTTCAGGTCTTTTGGGAATGCAAACACTCTGGCGTTGCGATCAGAGATGACGACAAAGGTTTTTTGCCGCGCACGCGCAACATGGCGCCTTCGTGAAAGATGTTTTCGTCGCGTGTTTGCCGCGCGGAAAAACCTTCGTTGTGAAATCAATTCGGATTTTCCCCCCCAAAAGACCTGAAATTTGTATTAGCCCAAAGAAAACGTTGAAGAGAAGGGTAGGTTCGTTCGTAGTGTGACAGGTCAAACCTCTTTCCGTTGTGTAGGCCGTTTTGGTGCAGCAGCAGCAAGGGCTCTGGGTGGTGAGAACCAAGGGGGGCAAGACAGGCAGAAACAACAGCATAAGTATCTATGAATAACATGATGGGAAAGTGGCGGCGGCAATGACAATGACAAATCTATGGCAACAACAACAATGCACACATGGGTAGGGATGAGCTTGGGCAGTATGAGCAGTGGCAATATGACAGTGGGTGTTTCGATCTTCATTCCCATTTTTGTCTTTTTGCCCTCTACCCCACCTCTTTCATTGTAGCCTCTTCGTTTCTCATCGCAATTGCCGTTGTCATTGTCCAGATCATTCATGAGAACTGTTAGTGCACACAGAGGCAGTGTGATGGCAATGAGACCGACAGCACTGCAACAATTGGCCATTGTTGTTCGTTTTCACTTTTAATGGCTTGGCTGAAGGAAACACAAACCTGATCCTTCAGTCTTTGAACAATGACTACGTGCACCAGCATCGGAATAGTATGATTTTGAATTTTTAAAATGGAATAGGTTTCAGGGGAGTTATTTTCGAGTTTTGAAAACGGATACTGTACGTTTGACTTCAAACGATGACCCCTTAGCGGAGGAGCTTATATCTCAGGCTTCCGCCAACCAAATCTTTTTGTTCTTGTTTGCGTGGAGTCCTTCATCAAGTGAACCGCTCCACGCAAACAAGAAATAAAAGAATCGGCCATTCGGATGTGGAGATATAAGCTCCTCCGATAAGAGCGATGGTCCCTTCTCAGGTGAAAATTTTGAAATTTTGCTAGAAACGACTGTGATTGGTCCGATGACGTCGTCGTCCATAACTCCGTCAATCTTGGTCAGATTGTGATTCCGAAACCACCATCTATCGTTTCCCAACAGTTTTGACCACTCTCTTGCTTCAAACACTGAAAACAGACGTGTTTTGAGGGAGATGGTCATCAATTGAAGTCAAACGTACAGTAGGTTTCGGGCCAGAAATCTCATTGTTCCATTTTAAATTCTGACACCTTTTAACGAGTTTCTAAACCCCTTAAAATTCCCGAATAGATTACTAGGATGGTCATTTCCAGTTACAGTTTTTGTTGTTGCCTGCACATGCGGAAGGGCATGTCCCCAATATTCAATTGTTTGAAGCTGCCGCTGGAAAAGCTTGCCTAGAGCTCTATGGGCATTCTAACCAGTTACTACTAGTCATAGTGAACATCGATTGTACCAGGCACCATAATATCAAGGACTGGTTTCAATGGTACTAGGTAGGTACCTACAATTTTTAGCGGCTGAGACTCAGCATCAGGAAGGCATGCGCAATGCATATCCGCAACTCCGAGCGAAAGTTTGGCTACAGGCCCGATGAGATTCCCGACCCCGATGATGAGCCGACCTTTCGGTCGTTAGGGCGGCGTCCTCCAGGCCCCTGCAGGCTTTCAATCCCAGCCCTCTCTGAGTGCTGGCCTCACGACCTTGGTCCAGACCTCCTTTTAGATAGGGGGGGGGGCAAATAAAAGTTAGTAGAGAAAAGTTACTCCTACACACCAGTAAATAATATATGCACAGTTACTAGAGGTAGGTACCTATTGCAGGTAGGTACCGTATATTTGGAATGCAATGCAGGTCCCCACGATGAGCGGAACTAATTCTCTGCAACTACCGGGAGTTTTTACTTCGTTCTTTTTCCCAGGCACAGTTTAGCTCTCTGGCTATG
>JALLPA010001249.1:0-16033 GCA_036939895.1 Thalassiosira exigua
TGGCGCATGCAAAGATCCGATACATCACGCACAACACGCGCGCTGTCCTTTTTTAAGTTACGATAACATCAGCACGACATCACGCAGACGCAGCGCGCAGACTCCATGACGAAGTTCACAGCCGCCGAGCTTGTAATCGATACTTTGCGTGCGCGGTGGCGTCGCCCGCGGAGGCGGGTAGTGCGGACTGATGGCGGCGACCACGCTGTGCGCGGGTGGTTTGTGCACGAAGAAGTGCGCATGGGTGTGGCATGCCAGTAGTGGCCATTGGTTGCGTGCTGAAGGGTGGTTGCTCGAAGGCATGATGTCATCGTAGGTCATCGTCATCGTCGTCCATCGATGATCTCGCCTCCGCCGGTTCAAATCAGCCAGCCGGGGGCATTGTCCCCATCAGCACTCGCTCGCGACCGCATGGAACTATGGTCTTCGCTTGCATGATGGGTGCGTGTGATCCCCTTCAAGCGCCCGCGGGCATGTTCAACGCCTTCCGGCGGCGCTTCAAGATCGCTAGGCGCGATGCCAACATCGTCGAACGGACGGTGGTTGACGACAAAGACCATCGTGCGTGGAGGAGGACCGGGAGCGCGAACACCACCAGCTCTCTTGCTCTGGCGCGGGAGGGGTCAGCTGTCGGTTGCGGTGTCTCTCGCGGCGCTCGATCGAATCGTGCTGCGACGGGAGCCTTCAAGCTCGCTCGGCGCGATGCCAACGTCGTGTCGAACCAAGGTCGAACGGACGGTGGTTGGCGACAGAGCCCATCTTGCGTGGAGGAGGACCGGGAGCGCGAACACCATCAGCTCTCTTGCCCTGGCGCGGGGGAGTCAGTTGTTGGTTGCAGTGTCTCTCGCGGCGCTCGATCGAATCGTGCTGGGACGGGAGCCTTCAAGCTCGCTCGGCGCGATGCCATCATCGTCGAACGGGCGGTAGATGACGACAGAGCCCATCGTGCGTGGAGGAGGACCGGGAGCGCGAACACCATCAGCTACCTTGCTCTGACGCGAGGGGGGTCAGTTGTCGGTTGCGATGTCCCTCGCGGCGCTCGATCGAATCGTGCTGCGACGGGAGCTCAGCGTGTAGCAAATCGTGAGTCTTCTTTGGAATTGTATGATTCTAATGTATGCTTTTATCATTTTTGACGCATGTTCATCTAATCTGACCTCTTCCTCTTCCTGCTGACGGGGTTGTTCACGCGCAACCCTAGTGCTTCGAATCCTGGCTCTCGGGAGACATTGTATTCCTTCGCGAGAAGTAAATCATAACAAAGTTCCCACATGTAAGCAACCGTGCGCAATTGCCAACTCTCCAACTGCCCTTCCTTTTTCCTCAGCTCATCCATACACTCGTCGTCCCAAACGAACAAACTATCCTCCAACCCGTGAGAGCAAAGGTGAGACACATCGCCCTTCTTGTCAAATCCCAGCGCACAATATGCTTGAAGATCCTAAAAAAACCTTTGCTCCCTCCTAAATTTTCGACACCACGTGCAGGATAAATGCGGTAAAAGCAATGCTTTCGCATCTCGTCAATTTTCTTCGCATTGTCCAAATGCTTTTCGTTTCTGCGTCCCAAATTAGATTGCTCGCCATCGCCGGACGATGAGCCACTCCGGACATAGACCTGTCGAACTTTGTCAAATTGAAGGTAAGCGCCCTCCAGCTCGCTGACTTCTCCAGCAACTGGTTGTAGGAAGGCTGACATCGGCCTGGCCAATAAGCATTCCTGCATGCCAAAATGCTCAACGTGCTCAACAATGTGACTCGACAAGCACATGCCAGCAGCCATTCGACGGAGATTGTTGCGCATCAGCCGCATCGTCCAGTGATTTCGCTTACTGGGATTCACTCGGTACTGGATGTGATCATCGAGCCTACTTTCGAGTGCACGCGCCAGCTTGTCGGCTCTGGCCAGCATCGCATCATCAACGGGAACAGGGTCAACACCCTTGACGGAGGATTTCCAAGCACCGACCCAAGGTGCAGATTGGAGATGTTCAGACGATTGCGGCTGCTCCTTTGGACCGGCATACACAACCTCGAATGTAGGCAGAATATATTGCGGCTGAACGCAGATTGCTTCTTGTGGCTTCAGGACATGCTCTTCCGACCGTAGCCGCCACACAAGCCAAACAGCGCAAGGTTCGTCGGTACTACAGTCGTTCTCTATTGATTCAGCCGACTGACCTTTGTATCTAAACTTGTTGAATTTGCCATCAGCCCCAGAAAGCTTCGACCGGTGAAAGGTACGTCCATCGAACTTGCGGGCGTGAATGAAATCCTCTAATTTTGCGACACTCAACGCCATGAATGCAGGTATACCAACATCGCAAAGCAAACCAGTGGATGTGGTAGCCTTCAACTCGTCTTCAATGGATCGGACACACGACAAAATGAGATTCATAGTATTGCATTCCACTTCTGCCCGTCGCCGTGCTTCGTCGACCTTCCGTCGTCGCATGTCCTCTCACATTCTCTTTTGGGCATCTGCATTTATAGTCTTCGCTGGTTGGGTATGCTCAGAGATTGGACCGGCGGGGCGACACTTCTTTACCTCCTCTCCATTTGAGTGGACATCTGCATGTAGTTCAAATTGTAATTTGGTGAGTCGAATTCAATGGTTGGGCACATTGTACTAGGAGCACTGACCTTTGGGAATGCCAACAGCTGCCATATCCTCGTACGATATCTGACCCTTATCCATTTGAATCCGCATCAGGCATTGAAATTGACTCCGACAATGCTCCTTCACGTGCCTTGAAATGCCTACGTCTTTGGAACATGACACCCACCTCTTGCATGTTCCAATCAATTTATCAAACACAGGACAAAATCCGGTCTCTGCATCAATCATCCCCGCCTCCACAAACGACTGCCTGATGTGGGCTCTTGTCATGGTGGCTTCGAGCATGTCTGGCAGGCAACAAAGGAAATCAATCAGAGCCTTGCGCTTTCGGTAGTTCAAATTGAGACCGTGATCCTTCAGGTAGTTGTCGAAAATCACATCGATTTCTTCGGCCAATTCACAAGTGGTGTCATATTTGGCTGTTGATTTATTTTGCAATGCTTTCAAGAGGCGAAAGACTGGACTGAGATCGCAAGGTTGCTGAGTGCCGGTGGATGATGCTGAGTGCTTGTTGAGGACGATTTTCTCGACGGCGTTCATGGCCTGGCGAGCTTCGTCTAACATTGTTTGGAGCTGGCCAATGTCCCCATCAAACCAGGAGGAGCATTTCAAACAATCCGGAACGTCCTCTCCCTCCTTCCAGCCAAGTAGCTTGCGAATAGCCCTAACAAATGGAAGAAGAACCTTCTCATTGTAATGAATGAATTTTTTGTTGGCGATGCTTAGGTTGGCGTCTTCCTGCTCGTCCTTGCTATTCTTCTTGTCCGCACGAAGGAACACCAACCACCCTGCTCCCTTGTTTAGAACATCGTGGCCACCCTTGCAAAGACCCAGTACCAGTGTGGCAAGAATTCCATCCGGACATCGGTCAATGGGAAGCTCGTCTGCTGTCAGGCCACTTACAGCCACGTAAGGCATAGCAGCCAGACCACTTGCTGCAAAGGTGAATGTGAGGCGCACGCGTAGCCCACTACCTTTCTCCTTGTCTTCTCCAACTGCAAAGTCGCTGCGAACAGACGAATTGCTGTCGACAGCGTCCACCAACTTCCAGCCCCATTCTTCATCATCGCCGGTAGTCCCTTCAAATACAAACAACGTCGTATCGTCAGTAGACAAGACGAGGTTTGGATCGACAGGGTATATCCACTCAGTACCATGAGTAGTTTTCACCCACTCTATGGTTTCCTTCGCCGCCTTGCTGAGCTTGTCAGGATCATACCTTTTCAGGTTTTTGGGACATTGTCCTTCAATGAAGTGGGTAGAGAGGACAGTAGTGGCATACGCGTAGGCACTCATCACAGAGTGCTCTGCAATATACCTTGCTTCCGTCTTTGCCAGAAGCTTCTTCTTTGTAAACCTTAGACCAGAATCACCTCGCATAGCCGCAGCTACCATGGCAACTTTAGCAGTTTCGTTTGTCACAGAAGCGTTGATACTGTCAGGGTCGAGCCCATCTTCGGCAGCTTGCTCCTTCCTCTTCTTCGCGTAGGCCTCCTTGACATCCTTAAATCGAAATGTGTTGCTCTCTCCTACTCGATCCTTAATCGACTGTTTTGCTACTTCCGATACCTCGTCAATAGTCATGCAGTCAGGCCGACCGGGACGTCTGGGCGCTGTTCCAGAAGTTTTCCATTTCCTGTACATTTTATAAATGGAAGATTCCTGCTTGTACTCTGTCTTGCCCACCTCTAATACTTTTCGAATGAAGGCCTTTGTGAACTTCGACCCCTCCAAATCAGACATGGCCTTGACAAGCGTGGCTCGCGTCCACATCTTGTCGCCATTTGGCGGGAACCCTGTGAATTCAGGCTTCCCGTGATCAGGTGAAACTCTGGTAGAACGTCGTTTCGTAGGGGCATTTTCGACAGAATTCAGCACTTTCTTTGCCGGAGTGGTAACCGGCTGGTGGATCGTCTGCTCCTTCAGGTAGCGCTTCACCTTTTGAATCGAAGTAGGTTCCCCAGCGGTCTCGTCGCGATCTAATGACCTTTTGTTCTTGTCGTATGCCTTTAAAAGGTACGACAGAGAACTAACCTTGGCGGTTTGCCGGCGTCCCTCTCGATTGATTACTCGCAATGCCTTTGCCATAACCTCCAAATCTTTGTTGGCCCTCATCGAGAGCTTTCGACCATGCTTCGTCTGCAAATCGCGCAGTGACGAAGCAACTTCATCACACATCGACAGAGCATCGAGCAGCCGCGCAGCCGCCTTCGCGGCGTCGCTGCTCGGGGCCTTGTCGACAGGAGCCGCGGTAGCTTCCAGAGCCATGGCCGATTTTGCGAGGGATCTGTAAATATGTACGACAAATAATATGGCCTCAACAAAAAAGTTAAGGGAAGCTAACTGCCAAAAACTTCGTTTAGCACCTCGCGTAAGCATGATTATTTTAAACGACCGTTGGTTTATGACGTCGCAGCCGATTCAAATTATACTCGGAGAGTATCTGGATTTCCAGCCAGCGCTCGTCGTGCCGCGCCGATGACCCGACGACCAATCAACGATCGATCGACGATAGCATCGATGATAGCCTCGTCGACGATGTGGCGCGCGCTGAGCATCTGATGCCGCGCCCAACACAGATGAATGTCTATCAAAAAGCGGATTGTCGGCAATCCGCCGATTGGTACACGGACGATTTCTTGACCGACAGCTAGCGTGCTTTTGCTCCGACTTGATAGTTGATCGACCTATCATGGTTCGTCTTCATGGTGCTATTCACTATGATTTGTGTGACGTCCGACGCCTCCTCAGGCGGGTGGCGGGTGGCGGACAGTGTCCAATTAATCTTAGTGTCCTATTTTTACTACATACTTGCTAGGTATGTAGGTACGATCAATACCAGCAGGCAACACACCGAACGGCGCAGGATTTGGCGATCTTATTGAGTATTATCACATTCCAGTAGCTCGTAAAATTATCGCTTAAAGTAACTCCGTTCGGTGTGTTGCAGATACATCCCCCCACAAAAATAATGCATGCATGCACACCGAGGGGACCGATCCAAAAGATCTCTTGGAATGCAAACTCCCCCACCTCACCATCACCATCAATCTCTCGTCTTAGTCTTATTCCTACGATTACCGCGGCGCGACGACGACTCGCCTATCGGCGAAAGTCAAAGAGTTCCTATCTTCTGCTTCTGAGGCACGATGATCGCAAAAAAAAAGTCATTTCGAGATGAAGAAGTCGACGAGAGCCATCTTCGCAGCCGCATTCCTGTCCGCCGCCGCCGCCGCGGCGACCGCGCCGCGCTTTCGATGCAACGCCGCCACCTGCTGTTGAAGATCGGACGCGTTCGGGCTCGACCCGTCGTCGTGCAACGGCGAGGAGTCTGGCGCTAGAACTCTGCTCTTCCAGTTCCACGTATCGTCGGTCGTAGGTTCGATCGGGGGGGAGTACGGAGTGCTGGCTCCCGATTTCGGCCTACAGCACGGTTCGATGCGAGTAAGACTTCGCTTCGCATCCGATCTTGATGCGTTTGACACGCTCTCGACTTCTGCTCACAAGCCCGAGCTCGATACGATGCGATCGTCGCCGTCCCAGTCGATGATTCACTGGACCATCGCCGGGATACTTCTATCCTTCGTCGTCCATCGCGCAGTTCTTGCTCCGAAACGATCTCGGATGGTCAAGGATGTTGCTTCGATTTCCCTGATAGCGGCCCTGGTCCTCGCTCCATATTGGTACTTTGATTTGATGGATATTCAAGACACTGCCGTGAGGGGCCCTGTCAACCTGTTCACGTCGCTCTTCGATCTCCGTGTCATGGAAGGCAAGCACCACAAATGTGACTAGTACTTCAGACATGCAAGGCTACCATTATTCACGCCCTCTTATTCGCTATCACGCTTCTTTTGTTCTTCTCTTGGACAGCATGTTTTGGATTCACCCCCGAGGGGGCGGGACGAGATTTCCGGACCTACTGCACTTACTTTTCTAGCCCCGTGGGTCTTGTTTTTGACGCAAAGTCCTCCAAACCAGTGGAGGCGACCTGGGGCGATGTCACTCGCAGCTTTTGGAAGGTTCGTCGCACAGAGCTTTTTAGCACGGTGTTGATCTCTTTTATGTGCCACTTCGAATACATGCCATTTGGCTTGACCAACGCGAGCAGGTTTGACGGAAGCGCATCCCTGAAAGACTTTTTCTACTGGAAGCATCTAGGGAACTGCTTCTTTGTTGGCTGTGAGTGCAAGTCCTGGTCTCATTGGGTGCCATGAGAATAAGCAGGCGGTAGACCCTGTCTCATGTTTTGTGCGTTTCATCGTCATCAGTGTGGTTTCAGCAAACTATTACCTATGGGGATGTCACTGCCGAACTGATCATGAACCTCATGGGTTACAAGGTAACATCGACTATGAGCTCTCCCATGTTCAAGACAACAAGTCCTAGTGGTGAGCTTGGGATATTTGTATCACGGTACTCTTTTGCTAGTGCGAAGAAAACAAAGCGATAATTTTTTGATGCTTGCCTCATTTTCAGATTTCTGTTCAAATCGATGGAATGGTCTTGTCCATTCATTGCTCAAGGTGAGATCAGGTTACCTGTTTCTAGTGCTTTATCATTCAACAATGCTCTTAATTCCATGAACATGACGCTATTCTCCCTCACAAAAGAGAGGAGTATACAAACCAGCACGTCGGCATTATTCTGCTGTGATGGCAACAGTTCTAGTCTTCGTTTTCTCTGGGTTGATGCACAAATGGATAGTTCATGCATGTTTCATGTACGACCACACTGGAATCACCGAATCTTCATACTATAAGCCTTCAAACGTTGCTCTCGGATCAAACTTATTTTTCTTTGCATATGGGATTGTTCCCATCACCATTGAAAAGGCAGTTGGCACACTGGATGAAGGGAAAATAATTGGATCAATTCTTCCTAGGCCACTGAAAACCATTTTCACTTTGGCAACAGCTCTTCCAGTTGCATTCTGGTTTGCTCATCCGTACTATCATGGGCGGCTGTTGCTGGATTATGAAAGTTTGCTGTTCACGGTATTCAAAATGGAATGAAATTTGGACGGCTCTTTTTGGAAGAACCAGCGCAGTCTTGGTGTATGCTAATCAGAGGGGACTGCGCGATGTCGGGCAGATGTGGCTGGGAAGCAACATGGCCTTCTTCGTGTGGGACTTTGTGTGATAGTGTGCATAGTGACATTGGTGCCGGACACGGTGGCGAGATCTATAAGGAGCAAGGTGCCCAGGTTGCTCGTTCCGGTGGCAATCATCATCAGACATCCCTCCCTGTATTGCATTTTAGTTTGGCGAGCCCTACCTGTCTGAGGGGGTGTTTATTTGCAGACTACAAGAGGTGCTTGCTGTTGGTGTGCTGATTTTGCGTTAACGTTTAATTACTACAAGTTTGGTTGTCATGGTGACCCATCATCTGAGGAGCTCATCTCATTTTCAAACTTCTTGATTACATAGAGGTGAATATCTGGTACTTGACAGCAGTTTGCAAGTCTGGGGCACATGGCCTGCGATTATGCCACCTTTTATGCAGGTACGCAGATGGGATCTCTTGAGCGAGATCTGAGCTTGCCTCAACTTACCTTGCAACTTCTTGTGCATTTACAATTACAAAAGGCTGTTGCTCAGCAGTAATCAATAGAGAATCGTTACACCACAGAAGCTTGGTGTGCATCTCTGTGTTTTTATTTAGCAAAATATCAAATCCGCCCCACTGAAACAAAAACCTTCCAGACCTACACGATTGGCTTTGAGGGAGGGTTGACCTTGGTCAGCCTATGTCTCTGTTCTCTCTGTGTATCATGTGATGTCAAGTTTTATCATATTATCGGCACAATTAAACTTTACTTTACAACTTCTAAAATTTTATAAACTTCATTTGGTCAACTCAATGTAGCTCATCGTTGGAGCACTAGGTAATTTGTACTTTAATTTTACGTAACTGGCTGCGTACTGATTTCTACTTATGTATCAAAACTCCCAAAAAGAAGTTTTGAGGCACTTGAGGTCAGGTCTAAAAACTTAGCAAAGTTTATTACTAAAACTTTACGAAAAATGTCACGTTTCTCAAAACTTGACATCACTAGTGTATGAGCTGTACAGAGCATGTTGTGCATTTGAAACTACCACATATTCCAAATCAACTGAAACTCTTTAGCCAGTTTCAATAGATTTTTGACCTCTTGGAAGAGATTTTCAATCAGAATTAGTATTTTTACATAAATCATGTTGTATAACTTTCTATGCAAGATATTTTCTGACCAGACCATCAAAAACATCATTTTCAAAACGTTCACTTCTACAAGCTATTAGCTGAGGTGAAATATCTCTTCAAATTGGTCGTAAGCTTCAGTTCATTTAGAATCTGTAGTACTACATATTTCAAATGAATTGAAACTCACAACCAGTTTCAAACATTTTTCGACCTCTTGTGAAGATTTTTAACCCTTGGAGGGGATTTTCGATTTTTGGATTTTGTATATACATAACTCATGTCATGCCGTAGAGCTGTTTTCTACCTCAACTTATAGTTTCCAGAGGCTGGACCTCACCGTTATTACGTTCAACATCTTGTTGAATCCAACATAAAGTCTGTATGCATTTGGAGTCGGCCTTCAATGAAGCAAATTTAGCATCTTAAGGTCAGCCCCCTCTAATTGCACCCCTCAGGAGTGCTCCAAGATAGATAATATATTTGATTAGAAGGAAGAGACATGTGGCAAATCAAATGCAACTTGTTGGGATTATTGTCAAATGACATTATGTTCTTGAGTACAGTCTTGAAAGACTGGCAATTTGTACAATGGAAGCCTCAGGCAATCACCAATTGTAATGAGGGTCAAGAAGAGTTGCAGGTTGGTGGATGTTGGGAGATCCATTGTTACCTTCAATGGTGTATAGTTGCGTAGTCAAATATCAATGCCCCTAGTAGGCAATTGCTATTGAACTCGTTTTACTCAAATCATGTTTTGGGTCATGTTCTAGCCACATGTCAACTTGTCTAGAACATTCATAATGTTGGCGGATGTTGAAATGTGCTATGTCAAGCTCTGGGCACTTGTTATTTTGGAGTGCATTTCTGTGCCCAAAAACAAACGCATGCTAGGTTGAATGTGTCCAAAGCCTCCATGAGAATCTCCAAGGTCAGATGTTGGGCTTTGATGATTGGCACGCTTCGTTTGTTGGAAAGATGGGTGCTACAGCACTTGGCAACACATTGCAACGCGTCGACAATCAATTTCATACCAATGAAATGAGACCAAGGGCTATTGTTCCACCTGGAACATACCCTGGCGGGTTGACGGTCAGACGCAAAACAATTCTCAGAGGTAGTGTTACTCTTCACTCTCTAATAGAAGTTATGGCATCACCGATGCCTATGCTATCCTCCACATCATCGCTACACTTTTTGCCTGATCCCTCTCTGTTTGCTCCTCTCAATATCAAGGCTTCCCTACCTCAATATTTCCCATTGCTCTCGTTCTATCTGGCCCCAATATTTCCCTTCGGTATTGTCTACCACATCCTACGGGTCTTGGGTATCTTCCATTTGCATCCCTGGGTTTTGTGGCTCGTGCGTCCTTCCTGTTATATTTTATTCGGTCCCCGCGAGGTGTGAGTGACCGTCATCTGTGTCAGTTACGAGGAGCTTGTCTTGCATCTGTTACTCTTCCTCGTGGTTGCCACGGTTCCTCTCAACTTGGATGACCGCATCTGCTAGTTCGCGTGGGAGCCATCTCAAGCGCCCCCATCCTTCGTCCTCTTCTCGGTTGACTTCCTGTCGTTGGTTCCCTGGATCTTCTTGGTCCCTAAACCAAGTCGGGTATCTGGGTTGGACTCACCCTCAGCTTATGTCTGGTGAATTGATGCCCACCAAAGCCCTCTCCATTTTGTCCCGCTAAGATTGCGTTGATTTAAGCATCACGTCGATCCTTCCACTCCTTCCTTTCGCTTACCAGGACCCTCCCGAACTGAGCGGCCGGGAGGCAGGGGAGTCGGAAAGGCATCGGCGCGGCGGCGGCGGCGGTTCAGGATGGGGCCGAGAC
Organism: Thalassiosira exigua; assembly: GCA_036939895.1. Classification (NCBI taxonomy): domain Eukaryota; phylum Bacillariophyta; class Thalassiosirophyceae; order Thalassiosirales; family Thalassiosiraceae; genus Thalassiosira; species Thalassiosira exigua. Next base: position 10,637 of record JALLPA010001249.1, read on the forward strand.
AAGAACGAGTTCTCGGTCCATCGTGTGAGAGAGGTGTAGGTATGGAGCAGGTGATCCGTTCGGTGATGCTCGGCAAAGCTCGGCAATCTCAAGCACCCCGCCCCGTGGCCAACTCTAGATATTGTATTGTATGTACAGAAAAGAGAGCTGGAAGCTCCGGATCGAGTTTGCTAGAGCACTCAAATCGCTCACTTTTTTGTTTTTACGTAGACATGCCCCCTTAATTTCTTGTGGTGGACGACTCGGACCGCCACAGACCGCCAATGCTGCAACAGACCGCCACGGACCGCCCGGCTCCGTTTTGTAAGCTTTCAAAGGACCGCNCGAAGGAACACCAACCACCCTGCTCCCTTGTTTAGAACATCGTGGCCACCCTTGCAAAGTCCCGGTACCAATGTGGCAAGAATTCCATCCGGACATCGGTCAATGGCGGAAAGGACAAAGAGAAAAGAAGGAGGAGCCGAATGCAGATGAATTATGTTTGAAAGTCAAATCGCCCACTAAATTGAGTCGTATGAATGTCGTTGGGTTGAAAAATTGATGGCTTGGCGGAAAAAATGGGGAAGGTTGCCCACTTTGATGCGGGAGTCGGATATGGGATCGAGATTCCCGCTAGATATCATACTAATTCCTTTGAAGGTCACGTAGTTCCGGGTGCGCGTGTGCGACCGGTGCCGCCTCGAATCTTGACAGCAGAAGCTGGGCGCTGGGCAGGCATCATGTTGTTGGACTCTGCGTTTTGGGGCAGGTTTTGTGATACGAAGCAATCCGTCAGAAAATGCAGAAACGTTTCTTTCGTCATCTTGGAACGGGCGTCGTTCTTGACGGAGTACCGGGAGTCTTGTCAGAAGTCTCGCCAGAGGGGATGGATATTGGAAGTCTTATTGGAAGCGGCGATTGCGGAAGTCTTGTTAGGGGAGGCGGGGAATCGAAGGCGCGCGTGCGAGGATTGCAGAAACTCCCCCGCATTCCAAGTTCCCGCCCGAGGTTGATTGTCGATTTGCTCCGCTGCACGCCTCGCCTGGTGATCACCGGGGCGGGTTCGGCACCGGCTCGAGCGCGAAAGAACCGGAGGGGGGCACGGATGCGAGATGGAGAAGGACGATGAAGAGGCCGCGGTATTGTAGTTTTTACGCCATTCAGCGAAGGTGCCTCGACCAGAATACTATGGACCCTAAAATGCCTACATATTTTGTTGTCCTGGGTCAAGTTTCAAGCAGGTAATTTGATTTTATATCAGGGCTTAAAGGCCTACTGTGGCTCTTAGCTTTCAATCTAGTTGTCCCCGTCTTTTTGTTTCGTTTCGCTTTTGCCGTGAGCTTGCACGGTATTCCTGATTTTTGTTTGGTTTCGCTTTTGTCGTGGACTTGCACGTCTTCTGAGTTATGCCATTGTTGCCTCGGGTTTGAGCTTGATATTGAGGCCTTGATAGGGATGAAATGAGGAGAACATATCCGGCTCCTTGATGCGGATGTTCGAACGTAGACATTACTTCTCTGTACAAATTCAAGTGCACTGGTCCAAAGTGTCGTCGGGTGAGGTATAAGATTTTTATTGAAAAGCATCCAGAGGGCTTTCTACTCACTCCAGATCTTCCTTTTGCAATCATTTCACTCCTCCAATGACATTGGCTTGGAGGATTCACAATGAAAAACGAGCATACGATGAGAACATGAACCAAAACGAGACATCCTCACAACTACACTCACCTCCTGGTTTCTCATGCACCAGCTATATTTGACTTCTGGATTAAAGTAATCCACCTCCCGCCGTTCGCAATGCTGGGATGTGCATGCGATGAGAGCAGGGATTAATATGACGAGACATTTTTAGAACCACCACGACTCACTTTGCCCTGATCGCAGTCACCGTCATCTAAGCATTCACCTTCGATGACGACAAAGCGAATGGAAGAGTACTCGGTAGATTCGGAAGCGACACTATTGATGAGTGTGCTAGACTTCACGATGAAGCCGTTTGTGACTGCGCTGATGTGATGCCCCTTTTGGAGGGTGAAGTATGTGCTTGAAGGATCGCCTTCAGGCTTGGGGAAGCGATGATGGTTAAAGGACAAATGCGAATCAAGAGCCCCAAATTTCCCATCCTCTGGTGCGACAAAACAAAGATGGGGCAGAAGGTGAATAAGATTCACAATAAAATGAGCTACATCTCTAGCCCGAACTTACCGAGGAGAACTCGGATCCAGTAAGGCCTCCAGTAAGCATCGTCGGATTTATCCGTGAGGGAACCTGGTTTCACGAGGAGCTTGATCAGTTTTTCTCCATTTGCTATCTCATCCCTCCGACTGTTTATAATAATACCGTCCCGTTCTTCGCCAATAGATTCGTGGTCCAAAAGCGCCGGGAGGCTGGTGTTTCGACTGTAGAAGTTGGTCATGTCAACAACACGAAGATAATTCCCGCCGTCCACCGAATACTTTTGTTCGGATTTGTCCCAGACATCCTCCGGCAAGGGAAGACTGCACTGGTTCTTATCCTGAATATCACAGCACACATAATCAATTAATTCATCCTTTCCAATTTTTCCATTGGTGAAATCGAGGTAGAGGGCTTCGTGCGTGATATATTGCCGCATTCCAGGACCCCTCCGTCCCACATAACAGGGATAAGCGTTAAATTCCAAGTTCTCGATGTACAAGTTTGTAGTGGCCAAGCCCTCACTTTGCAGGTAGGCCTGAACAGACTTATCAGAATATGCAATACCCGATTGGGGTTCCTCAAAGAATGTCCAGTCAAGCAATCTGTGTACATCTTGGCCCCACTTTCTTTCCACTTTCTCTCCTGGAACGTTCCAATTGGCACGAGTGGAATCAATCAATGCATATTTGGAAATATTCTTGCTAGAGACCTTGTTTTTGAAGTAAAAGTGATTGCCCTGGCCATCACTGGACACAAGAAAGGAATTCAAAAAAGGATCAGGTGCTGCTACCACATGAATTGGACGTTAAAACTGAGAACTCACAGCGTAGGGTATGATGCCCCGATATAGAACCACATCTGGTAGATGATGTCCTTTACTCTTTGAATCATTGTGTGCCGATGTGGCCATTCGGAATCTTTACGTGGGAACTTTGCTTCGAGGACGCTCTGGAGAACAAGAGCCTGACCTACACTTCCTGAAAAATGATTCACGAGGTTGACAATATCTTGACGGACTCCACGCAAACCTGTGGCTGGATATGCTGCGTCACTAGCATAACCAACAAAATAGTTGAGCGGACTGTCATTTTTGGCATTGTCCACCAATGATATCTGAGCCTGTCCTAGATAATCGTTGAGGCAGTCATGGCTGCTCGATACGTCAAACTGGACGCCCAATTCGATGAAGTCTTTCAAATTATCTCCTGCCATTCGGATTTTGTCCAAAGATAAGTGATGAAGATTGTTGAAACGCGATTCAAATTCTTCTTTTTTCATCAGTACTTGTAGCTCTTTCACTTCCCCTTTCAAGGCCCGAATTCCACTGCTGATTTTGTCCAGTTCAGCAGCCACTTGGCCACTATCATCATTGGTAAATAAGGCGTTGAACAGAAGGTCCACAGCATCTGAAGCAAGTTCTGGAATGATAGTATCTGTGACAAGACCCTATATAGAGAGACATATCAAGTAAAAGTCTATGAAGGAAAACTTAATTCGTCTTGTTCATTTTTGCTGCTCACCAGTACAAACGTTCCAATGGAAGGTATCCCTTCTTTTGTTTTCAAATTACTCTGATTTATAAAGAATTGGAAGGTGAGATGAAAATCTGGGAGCATAACGTTAAATGGGAACACAATTTTAGTATACCTTTTCCATTATGATGGGGCAAATAGACTGCTGAAGAGCATTAGCACGGAGAGAAAGTTCACTGCCATTTACTCCTTGGGCATTGGAAGCAGCCACAGCAATGGCAGCAACAAGCGTAACCAAAGAAATCATGGTTCGATTTGTTTGGAGACTATGCTCTCAGGCATACGATGCCACCTGCAGAAACAAAAGAACAGCTCCACAATGAGTGTAAAATGTAAGTGAAACGGACAGCTTTTGGTCAGATCACCAAGAACAACTCCACATGATGCTGAGCATAAAATATGCACAACAATTGATGATGTGTGGACAATTCCAGATATGCCAATCAAGCGAACAAAGTGTCGGCAATCTTATTTCACCAAGAGCATTCAACTTTGGAATCGCAAGGTACATGATGGTGATTGGGCCAAGGTGAGCTGCATTTGGCTTGTCTTTTATTTGTTCCTATGGCCCAACCAGTCGATCGTCATCAGTGACAACTCTACTGACGGATACATACCTAATGACCAGCTCACTTCCCAATGGTCTCTCGAAGCGTACAAAGATTGTCCGTGGAAGCCAAACCTGGAGCAACTGTTGGATATTATTTGTTGGTTGCAGTTCAATTCAGTTTGATCGTTCACCTTGGTTATGCCTCCATAATCTTTATGGACGGGGACGAGGCGTGGAAACTGGCGCTGGCACACATGCACCAGCACTCAGAACCATAATGCGATGTGGAGCGTGCGGGTGAGAGATAGTGAAACGGGTTTAGGGGGCGCGTGGGCGCGCCCACCTTAGGGACAGTATTAGTCAGGGGGTCAGAAAGCTCCAGGTGGAGTCTAATGGACAAAAGTTCAAAATACTCAATGGAAGTTCCAAAATATTTTGAAAGTTTGAGGGAAAATAAGAAAATTTTACAAGTTTCACCATTTATTTTTACATCAAAACCAACTTCTTCCATCTNTTTTACAAGTTTCACCATTTATTTTTACATCAAAACCAACTTCTCCCATCTTCTGTACGCTCTAAAAGTGCTATAGAAGGGTTTAAACATGAAGTTCCGGGTTTGAAATCTGCCATCTAGCAAGGTGGGGCCCACCTTGGCGGCGCCCACCTTAGGCAAAAAAATTGCCCCCTAAACCCGTTTCACTACCCGTCCGCGCCGAACAACAGAATCGGACGATGACAATGACAAAAAAGATGTCGGAATTCCAGCCGGCCCGCGGCGAATTCACATCGAACATCGGCGCGATCGACGATGGCGCGCGTCCGTCGATCGAACGCTGCGTTGTCAGAATCAGAATCGGAATCGCAGCGTTGCTTGCCTCGACCAACGCCCTCGACGTGCCTCGTAGTGGACGCGCGGCGCGGTGCAGCAGCGCGAGGGGGAGGATCCATCGCCATCGGCGCTCGGGCTCGGCAATCGGCAACGAGCGGCGCGGCGGCGGAGCGGAGACGGACCGCGCGCCGAACGAACGCACGGCGACGCGCCCCTCGTCCTCTCGGTCTCTCATTTTCATCGACGTTCCGATTTCGTCGTCCCCTTCCATATCGGCGTCGTCGATAGGTACCGATATTGCGCCCCCCCCCCCCCCCCCCCCCCCCC
>JALLPA010001250.1:0-11379 GCA_036939895.1 Thalassiosira exigua
CCGCATCGCAGAACCAAACTTATCTAGACCACCTCCATGTGTCGTGCCTACTTGTAGTTTTATTCGTATTTTGTCATATGACATACAGAAAGGTAGATTATATTATTAATACATGTGGGATCTTTTAATTTGATATGCGAGTGGCGGGCTCGGATTTTGGAACACAACGAAGTGGGGGTGCCCTGTCCATCACCCCTAGAGACAGAGACTAGACAGGCATCAGCAATTGGGGTGAAAAAAGAAGGAACATAGAGGTGATCCATAGAGCTAAAATATGTAACTCTTAAGATTTCACGAAGCTTGCGTTGCAAGAAAATTCGGCGGACGTTGCGGCAGGAAGAAAAGCTGACTGCACAAAAATACAGCGATAAGAATATTGAATTTTGCTAAAATATAATTCAACAATACATACGAAAATGATCGCTAAGATGTATCATCCCGTCGGGGAATGGCGCGGCAGAATTCTTGACATCCCTCCGAAAAAGGCCACGCGATCGAACCTGGCATCGCTGCCCCCACCATGGCAGACCGAACCGCCTATCGTGGGAGGATCTTGTGTAGTTTGCGTTCAACCGTGGTTCGTGATGTTGTCGTTGTTTACATCGAGTATCACGGCAAAAAGAAGATGAGGCAGCAGCCGCTTCCATCCGTACGATATCATCGTTGCCGTGATGTGATTGCCATCGGAGCAACAAAAGAACACCACCCCTTCGTTTTTGGTGAGAAATGAAGTCTCTCCGGCGAACGGTGTACACCCCGACGAACCTGAACCACAACATACTTCATCGTCTTCGCGAAGACGACGACTCGCTGGTCCGAATCATTTTCTCCTCCCGTGACCTCGGAAGCCGAGGCGTCAACGTTCTAGCTCAGGCACTCTGGACCAACAGCCACCTCAAGGACCTGGATCTGAGCTCCAACTCAGTAGGACCGGAGGGCGCCAATTACATGTCCATACTATTGCAACATCAGGCGAGAAACATGATCGCTGGCAATGGAGGGATACGGACACTTATGCTTGGCGATAACAACCTGGGCGATGATGGTGTGGGCGACATCGCCGATGCACTGGATAAGAACATCATGTTTGAAACTCTGTGGATAGATGACAATCGCATCGGTGCCGCGGGTTTGGCCATTTTGGCTGAGGCTCTTCGAAGGAACACGCAGCTGAAAAGATTGCATCTTCAGCACAATTCTTTTCAATCCCTGTCATCACTGATTACATGTACATTGGACAAGCGAAGTTTAAGGAGTGTCGCAGAGAGCAATCACACTTTAAAGCATGTGTTCCTAAATTGTGGATACTCATATGAATGTGAGGAGCTAGAAATGATTCTGAAGATAAACAGAATGGGTCCCAAGGAAGCTCGTCGGAAGAAAATTGCACTGTTTTTGGAAGAAGACTTTGATAGGATGCTGCAAATTGATTTTGTTGAGCTGGGGAAGCTGTTACCGCTGTTGCTCGACATTCTTGCTCAGCATAGCAAAACATGCACCATGTTTCAGCTACTACAGAGTTTTCCTTCAGAGGTATTACTTTTTCAAGGCATTGGCGCTGAGAGTGACGTTCCATGTGACAATGATTACATGGATGTCGAATATCTTTCATGAGTTGCATCGGTTGAGCAAAATACGACAACTCGAGTGCAACTGAATGTGAATTGTAATTGGTTTTGATGTGATGTACAGCAACTTAATATGCGAATTGTGATGTTCTGATCTGGTTCTAAAATTGGCGTCACAACCGAAGCATACCACTGCATTCAAATGATTCACCAGTTATGTACCCGCACCGTTCAGAGCTTGCCAAAAATAGTGCCAGGTTTGCCACATCCTCCGCCCGACCAAACCGCCGCAAAGCAATTTTTCTTTTCATATCAGATAGAATCTTTTCAGGTACCGCATGTGCCATTGGAGTATGAATGAAACCTGAGCCCGGAAAGATAATAATGGCATGAGTAATGATATGTATCAATGAGAAATGGCTGCGTTCTCCTTTACCTGGCTGAATACAGTTCACTCGAATTGATCTCAAAACATCTTCCTCATCAGAAGCAGTGTTCATCTCAGGGCCAAAAGCCTTAGCAGTTTTCAGGGTCAAGGAAGCCATCTCCTTGGCCAAGGACCGAGTCAAACCAATCACACCACCTTTACTTGCGGCATAATTCACCTGTCCAATATTCCCATATTTCGAGACGATACTGCCAATGTTGATAATTGATCCTCCAGCTGCAGTGTTCCCCAGCACTAGCGATGAGACACGCTCCGGTGCACAGAAAGCTTGGCACATCAAAAATGATCCCTTTAGATTGACATCCAAGACTGCATTCCAGTCTTCATCTGACATATTTTGCACCCTGGCATCTCTTGTGATACCCGCGCAGTTGACGAGTATTGATGCGACGGAAGACGTCGATGGCGCAGCTTTGGACGCCACCTCATCGGCGGCCATGACAGCATCTTGGACTTGTACTCTATCTGTTACATCGCATTTGGACGATTGAATAGAAATGTCACTACCTTTACCAGCTTCTTTGCACGCTGCTACAACAGTGTTCAATTTCTGACTATCTGCCAAGAGCAGATTGCAACTTCGTATGAATTTTTGTTGGATGAAACGATAACACGATAATGTCATGAGTAGGGAGTAGGACGAACGTCAGTCTTGGATGAGGTTAGTTGAAACGTTGAACGAAGGCGTATTGATGAGTCTGAGATTATCCTACCCTTGTTCGGCTAAAGCAATAGCCGTGGCTGACATTAGCGTGCAAGTACATCGATCGTCAGTCACATAGCGAGACAAATGAGGCCATTGTTGAGTAACAAACAAGATGATGTACCTCTGCCTATGCCGCTTGCTGCCCCTGTAACGATTGCAGTTTGGGACGTTAGTTTGAGCCATGTCGCCATTACTTCTGTTCGAATATGCTTAGGAGTTGCTTAAGAAGTGGGAGGCAGACTCCACCGACGGATCAAGGCGAAGGAGAGAGGTTTGGCGGAGCGGACAGAGTCGGAGTGCGGAGACTATCTATTCGGGTCGGTCGAGGTGGACGCGACGCGACGAAGGCAAACAGGAACAGGCTGGGAACAGGAGGGAGGGGTCAGATGGTCTATCTGTGGTCTGAGTTGAGTTGGCGTTGGGCGTTGATCATCCGAGGGTTGATGTGAGTCACGATTTGATCAGAAATCGGTAGGAAGATTATTACTAATTCCCAAATATAATAAATCCGTGACTCACTTTCAACGCAATTCTAACTTCCTGCCACATCGCTCGACCCCCCGAACACGCACCAACGTGACAAAGCAAAGAAGTTCCCCTTCCCTCTTCCACCCGTCCGGGCCCGCGAGTCCGCTGAAGCCAAAATCTGACATAAACTGTATTCTCCACCCTATCAAATCGGCGTTGGCAAAAGCAAAAGATGACGTAGCAGCGCCCCGTAGGACGAAGCCACCACCACTACTTTTGCTGGCAGCGATCGGTGGTGCCAGTCGGCATGACTTCGCCAGGTTCACGGTTGAAGAGCGAGCCACCATCATCGTCTGCCAAATGGAAGAGTGCCATCGCCGCTGTTATCATTAGCTTTTGTCTCTATTCCATCGCAGACCAATCGTCGGCTCTTTCGTCCATATTGACGTCGCTCACAACTTACTTTGCCGGCGAGCAATCATCGAACATGGCGGGCTTCCAGGAAGAGATCTCCAGCCGAACCTTTGTAGTTACCACAACGTATTATCCCGACACTTCCGACATTCGATTTCAACTCGCCATCGACCTTTGCAAGCTGGCGAAGTTGCACAGGACCCATTTGATCATCGTGGACGATTCGCCTGAGCACGAAACTGTTCGAGGCCAGTTTCAGGAGGCTGGCACTGCCGAATACGTGCGTGTCTTTCAACAAAATAAATCTCAGTACTCTGGAAAGGGAGGCTCCCTGCGGCAGGCAATCAGGCAGGCAGTGAATTTGATTCAGGATGGCAATGCGGAGAAAGACGATGCATCACGCAATGCGGTTATTTGCTTTACTGAGCCAGAGAAGATTGATTTGATGAACCATATGACCGCTATCGCAAAGCCAATACTGGATGGGGCAAGCGATGTGGTTGTGCCCACGAGGAGGGATGACTTATTTAGGCAGACCTATCCCATAGAACAATATCACAGTGAATCCTTCGGCAACCTTCACTTTGACATACTGGCGAAGCAATTCGAGGGCTTTCAAACGGAAGGGGCCAAGAAGTTGGACTGGCTGTTCGGCCCATTTGCCTTCAGAGCTAGTTTGGCCGACACATGGTTGAATTATCCGGGAACATCCTGGGATGCGCAGATGATCCCATATGTTAGAGGCGTGAGAAACCAGCATTGGAGAATTGTGTCTGTGACAGTAAACTTTCTTCATGCAAAGGTAATGAAAGAGCAAGAGGAGGGATATCCAGCGTGGACAAAGAAAAGACTGAAACAGCTGACTCTTTTGTTTGATTTACTTGGAGACAAAGAGCTATCAATGTCATGACCCGAATATACAGTTGGGCGAAAGGAAGAAGTAATTGCTAATGATAGTGCCATGAACACGTGCTGCGGGGATTAAATACTATCTGGAGGGGAGGCGCAACTACGTCGATCGGTGCTTGTTTTCAGAGAGCAGTGAACGGCATTGTACTTTCAAAAGAGTGGGTAGGCGATTTTCAATACTGTGTTGCGAGGGCACAATTAGTATGCTGCAAATACAATAACAGGGACGCAGGCCTGTGGGACATGTGCACTCATGCGAGTAGGCTTTGTTGCCGAAGAGGACAGACTTAGTAAATAGGCACGTGCGAATGACCGCATGTTGGATTTATGAGCGGGGACATTCGGCGGTAAGCCTGTCAATCTATATGCCTTGGGAGGTACTCCTATCATTTATCCCAAATGCTTTTGTAGGTTTACTACTTGGCATGCTATAACTTCTTCTTCATCTTTGGCCGTACATACCTATGAAGACGAAGAGGCAGGGGGGGCAACCCCAGCCGGCCACACCGCCCCCACAAAAAGTGCCCCCAGAAAGATCACCAAGTCTGAAATTTTCAGATCAATTGGTTGTGGTCGGGTGACGGTGACGGGTGACGGGTGTGGTGGCACGAGCAAGAATAATACTAGAAGGAGCAATACCCCCTTGAGACAAAGCTTAAGACCGCTCTTGAATCAATGTCTTCTTGCCGTGGCTGCTTGTCGAGGAGAGGCTCGGAGATCTGATATTAGTTTTTGTTAGCACCAAGGTCACCTTCAGCAGGACAGCCTCAGTCTTCGTCAGTGTAACGTGAACACCAGGATGCAAGCCATCAACGTTTTTCGCCGTAATGTTTTCTCTTCGTCCGCGGGAAAGATCTGCCAGTCTTTGCATCCTGCTGAAACGACCATCCCAGGTAGTTTTAGTAGGAGGATGGCTACCAGTGGAAGTCTTCTAGCTGAAATTTTCAACCGTAACAAAGACGAAGGCAAACGCATTTGTGAAGCAGTAGATGGGAATTATCTGAATGAAAGGATCTTCCAATCAAAGGAATTGCGACGAAAGCACATAGAGAAGATGCGTCGAATGGACCCGCACGACAAAATTGTAGAAAGATACGATAGTTGGACTGCGGCCTACGAATCTAAAGAAAAGGAACTGATTGAAGAGTGTGGTGGAGATATCCCAGACAAACCGGCCATAGAACGTTGGGCCATGGCTCTATACTTGAAATTTATCGAGACCAAGGATGTGGGGGCGTATGTGCTCAAGGAAACTCCTGACGAAAACGGCGTGCCTTGCAATGACGAAGACATAGCTAGTTTGATAACAAAAGCTCGGAACATTGCGTATGTAAGAAATGTTGGGGGTGGCAAAGGCGAGCACTGGGCCAAGGAACATGTACTTCGGGTGGGATTGCCTGAAAGTGGCAATGAATTGTTACGGTGCATCTACTATCCATTCTTTGATGTATCGAAAGGAGACGCAGGGGCTTTTTTGGCTGAGCTATGGGTAATAAATCTTCTTTATCACATTCTAGGCGGCACAGGAAAGCTGTTGAACCAATCCCTCAATGGAGTAGGACCAGTCAAAGATCCAGATGGCAAGAAGAATCATCGCTTTGGCATTTTGCTTATTGAAAATTTTCAGGAGAACCTTGGGAATGGTGTGGCAGGAATCAACGGAGGCCTCGTGGCTCATACATTAGAACAGTTCAAAGAGAACATTCCTGGTGAAGTTCCCATTCTTGAAGTGGTCACTGCCAAGCAAAAGCAACCTAAAAAACTTTACGTTGTCAGAGAGGGAGGCGAATATGGAAAGATAATCATGGCCTACGTCGGGATTGCAAAGCTGAGACTTGGTCTTGGGGGCAGAAGCAATGAGTTGACTGAAGCTGATATTGGAACTGAGGGAAAGTTCCATCGCAGTCTGTTCTTTGTTGAGCCTTACGCTAAGGAAGTTCATGGTCCCTTTGATGACATTGCTGTTGATGAAGGTAGACTCGAGGGGTTGAAGGCTGAACGTGAACCTACGCGATATGTTGTCAGAGAGGGGGACAAAGATGGCAAGATAATCATGACCTGTGACAGTATTACAAAGCTGAACAATGGACTTGGAGGTAGATATATGACTGAAGCTGATATTGGAACTGAGAAAAAGTTCCATCGCGGCATGTTTATTGAGCCTTACGATGATGAACTCCACGGGCGTTATGATGACATTGCTGTTGATGAAGGTAGAGTCGAGGAGTTGAAGGCCGAGTGTGAACCTAAGCGATATGTTGTCAGAGAGTGTGACAAATATGGCAAGGTAATCATGACCTATGACACGATTACAAAGCTGAGACTTGGACTTGGACGTGATGCCAGGAAGTTGACTGAAGCCGATATTGGAACCGAGGGAAAGTTCCATCGTGGTGTGTTCTTTGTTGAGCCTTACGATGAAGATCTCCACGGTCCTTTTGATGACATTGCTGTTGATGAAAGAAGAGTCGAGGAGTTGAAGGCCAAGTGTGAACGTACGCGATATGTTGTTAGAGAAGGAGGCGAACATGGCAAGGTAATAAGGACTTACGATGAGATTACACAGCTGCGCCGTGGACTTGGAGGTGGCAATAGCAAGTTGACTGAAGCTAATATTGGAACTGAGGGAATGTTCCACCGCGGTGTGTTTATTGAGCCTTACGATGACGAACTTCACGGTCCTTTCGGTGACATTGCTGTTGATGAAGGTAGAGTCGAGGAGTTGAAGGCCGAGTGTGATCCTACGCGATATGTTGTCAGAGAGGGGGACAAAGATGGCAAGATAATCATGACCTATGACAGGATTGCAAAGCTGAAACTTGGACTTGGAGGTGGCACCAGGAAGTTGACTGAAGCGGATATTGGATCTGTGGGAAAGTTGCATCGCGGCATGTTCTTCATTGAACCTTACGATGAGGAACGACACGGTCCTTTTGATGACATTGCTGTTGATGAAGGTAGAGTCGAGGAGTTGAAGACCAAGTGTGAACCTACGCGATATGTTGTCAGAGAGGGGGGCAAACATGGCAAGGTAATAAGGACTTACGACAGAATTACAAAGCTGAAACTTGGACTTGGAGGTAACACCAGTAAGTTGACTGAAGCTAATATTGGAACTGGGGGAATGCTCCACCGCAGTGTGTTCTTTATTGAACCTTACGATGATGAACTCCACGGTCGTTTCGATGACATTGCTGTTGATGAAGGTAGAGTCAAGGAGTTGAAGGCCAAGCGTGAATCTAAATATGCTGCCAGAGAGGGAGGCAAATATGGCAAGGAAATCATGACCTACGACAGGATTACAAAGCTGCACCTTGAAATTGGAGGTGGCACTAGTAAGTTAGGAGTAGCTAATATTGGAACTGAGGGACAGCTCCATCGCGGCATGCATATTGAGCCTTACGACGAGGAAGTTCATGGTCCTTTTGACTGGGTATTGTAAAGGATATTGCGCAAGGTGGCATGTGGGCGGCTGTGAACAATCATGGCCCGATGTGTCTTAATGAATCTTACGTGCAGACTCTTCCATTATTACTTATGCCACCGTCTACCAATTGCGTTCATCACCAGGAGCCAAACGAAAGTGTTCCATATGCACCCATTAGCGATGATTGCTGTTGGATTTTTCGGCAGCGCATATCCTCTGCAGGGACCTGCCCATCTGCGCGCTCAGAGAATCCATCATCCCATGCGCGCCACGGCCGCGGCTGCGGCGAGCTCCCTCTGATGCCTCCTCACGCAGTCTGTGCTGCAATAGACGTACTCCAGCCTCAGGAACATCTGCGCTCGTCGCTTCCCCTTCGCCACCTTCTGACAAAAATCGCAGACGTTCGTCGCCGACGACGTCTTGGGCTTCAACCCGTCCCGCGCCCGCTTCGCGTCCTCCTCCTCCTTCTTCTTCCGGGCCTCTTCCTCCTCCCGCGCTGCCTCCTCCTGCGCCTCCTTCTTCTCCTTCGCCTTCCGCTCCTTCTGCCTCGCCCGCTGTCGCCGCTTCTTCTCTCGCTCTTTGGCCTTCTTGGCCTCCAGATCCTCCTCCGTGAGCGCCGGACCGACCTTCGCGTCGTCGTCCCACCGGCATCGATCTTCCCCCAGCGTCCCTCGGGCCTTCCGGAACACTTCGCGCACCTTGTCCGAACTCGCGAGGGAGTAGGGGGGACGGCCGCGGGCGTCGATCGCGCACGGATCGGCGCGGCCGCGGATCAGCAGGGCGTCGAGGAGGGCGGGGGCGGAGGGATCGCTGGAAGCGGCTGCGGCGTGGAGGGGGGTGAGGCCATCTGGCCCGCCGGGAGTGTTGACGTCGTAGTCCAGCGAGGACGATTGTTCGGCGTCGTCTTCCTGCGTCGCGTCGCGTTCTTCCGACTCCTCTATGAGAGTCAATAACTCAAGCAACCGCTTCAAGTCTCCCTCGACGACGGCCTCGTGCAGCGGCGTGAGCGGAGGCGCCTCCGGCGTCGCCGGCCCCTCCGTCGATTCCTCCGGTTTCGCGCCCTCCTGATTTTCCGACCGGGACCGGATCACGTGATCGTCCGCTGATAGTTTCGCCGAAGCGAAAGCATGGGTCTCGGCATCGGCCGTCTCGTCGACTTCCCTGATCTCCTCTTCCGTCATGTCGCGCATCCCGCAGCTCAACAAGCAGTCCAACACCGCCCTCGTCGCATCCATGCTCGGCCGTCCCACGTCCAACGGCACGCTCCGTATCCTCTCATCGTCTTTTTCCGTCAACGCGTCGTCCCCTCCGAAGAGGTACTCCCTTCTCATACCCTTAGGACAACTGACGAAAAAACACTCTGCGGCGTCGTCGAGGTATCCCCGTCTTCGCCACTCCCGCCACGTCGACCTCGCGTCCTCGCGCAGTTGCTTCTCCCCCTCCCGGCGCAGTTGCGCCCCCACCGACTTGGCCTTCGATTTGGACTGGTCGTGCTGGCTCTGGCTGCCTCCCTGGCCGCGGCGGGTGGTGTATCGAGTGGAGGTCTTGTGGGCGACGGCCGTCATCGCGGGCTCCGCGTCGTTCGGGTCGCTGCTGCGTTTGGATAGTTGCAACGAGTACACAGCGGCGGCGAACCGACCGCTTCGTATCAATACAACCACTACGGTGGCGGAATCGCGCAGCCGGTCCCATGAGGCCAGGAGGGACGCCGCGGCCGCACGGACGTCGTCCCGGGGGACGGAGGGGGGCAGCAGCGCGCGGGGCACCTCCAGCGCCCGCCTTGTGCTTCGCCTCGCCCCCTCCTCGTCGTCCGCTCCGTCCGCCTCGGCGGCGTCTCCCAGGGGAAGGAGGACCGAAGGAGCCTTGCCCATCCTCCGTCGCGCCGCGTCGCCGCCGGGCGCCTTCTTGTCTTTTTTTCTAGGCCGGCCGCCGTCGCCCGAAGGAGCAGCCGGGGCGGCGGCTTCCCCGTTCGTCGTCGGCAATTCATTGTTATCACCCTCTTCCTCGTCGTTATCATCGGACGAGGAGGACGACGAGGAAGCGTCGTCCTCGCCGGCCCGTCCGTCCGCCCCCTCCGCGTCGTCGGAAGACGAGTCCGAGGACGCCCGCCTCCGCCGTCCGGGGACGGCCGTCGTCGCTCCTCCGCGCGCGGACGACGGAGCCTCGCCCCCCCGTCGCCCCTCCCGACGCCCCCGACGTCGCTCCTCGGAGGCGACGGCCTCCGCGAGGGCCTCGCGGACGCGGGGGGAGTGGAAGGGGAGGGACGTCGCCGCCGACATCGTCGTCGTCGTGAACAAAACGGAAAATGAGCGTGGCCGAGGTCGGTCCTGGCACAGGTCCTGCACTGATCGTAGTCGCCTCACTCACATGCGACGTCGGTCGTGCAGGAGTCGTGGAGTCTGGAGGAGTCAGAGGTTATGCGGCGCTCAATCACTCTAGACCGGACAGAGGACAGACGGTCTCTAACCGTGAGGGCGTGATCGATGGTGGTCGGCCGTGATTTTCCGTGATCGATCCGCAGCCTGGTTGAAGTCAAGGATTTCGATCGCCCAATGGGATCGGACTTCAACCGAACATCATTCCTCTTCATAGGAACAAATATATGTCACGTAGATTGAAATGATACCTTTCTCGTTTTGAAATCAAACCGATTCCCACGTAGTTTGATTGACGTTCAATGATCGACGTGTTCGATGCGACAGGTCATCTCTTGGCGCGTGACGTGATGTGTCCCGGATGTTCGATGCGTGACACCGAACATGATGTGATCGATTCCCCCGTACGTTCGGAGAGCCTCTGGTGTTCTTTTCACTTTTTTGCAAAGAATTGTTGTTCCTTGATACCATACCTATGGAAGGCCGGGAGAGTGGAAAGGTAGAGGACGAGCCACGCAGACGACAAAAGGCTGACAACACCAAAATTATACGAAGAAGATCACGTGCCCCCGAATCCTATGGCAAGGCGACAGGATTCAATGCATGAAAGCAGCGAAAATGGCGAGCTGCAAGATTTGTATGGTGGAAAGGAAAGATATACTTCACCGTTTCCGAACCGAAAAATCAAAGATAATGAGCGACAACTCAGACATTTACGCTTCATGCAATTGCGGAAAGAGATTTCACAAGTTTGGCCAATATCTTACTAATAGGACACTGGGGATGCGCATGACGCAGAAAAAAACTCACCTCTACCAGAAACTCCAAGCAGAAAAGGGCCTTCATGTTCAACTTGGATACGCTCAGGCAGGGTCAACGAATATCCGACGATACCTCGGAGGGGACGCCAGAATTGACGTCGCCCCCACAAACATATCTGGCTTTCCCTAAAGAGCACCTACAGCAAATCCCAGCAACTTGGAATTACTAGCACAACTACACACGTACCACAAGATGCTTCCAAGAGAAATATCAACCTTTGAGGTTTAACCCTAGACACCGGA
>JALLPA010001251.1:0-11394 GCA_036939895.1 Thalassiosira exigua
CCCAATGGATTTTTTTTTTTCCGCCACCGAGCGAGGCAGATCAAACCGGGGATCAAACATCGAGCGGGCTGTTCCTTCGGCGAAAGTCGAAGATGCCAAAATGTGGCCAAACATTGTATAATGGGAGTTCCAGCGTATAATCCTACGGGGCTCGACTAATATCTTGCCGAACATGAGAAGAAAAGTATGATACGTGGGTAGGTAGGTAACTACGGTAGACAATCCTCAAGTCAACAACGACCCCGCGACATCGAAGAAGAATCGAACAACTCGCAAGTCACATTCAGTGTTGTCTCGAAGATCCAAAGAGGAACATGTAAGGTATGGGCCTTGCTTGGTATGGTATTGTACATAAGAGCTACGTTGCAATGGATGGTGTGCGTAAATTTCTAAAGTGGCCCGAATCAGCATCAGTCAAGGTCTTGCTCGGTTGCGTTTTCATCTACTCAGATCAAAATTCGTATTGGATGTGATAGACTAAGTACCTAAGGGACAACAATAACCATGGTCCCGGGGGCAAATTTCAAGTTCACCGTGCCGAAGTCGGCCCTCGTGGGCAAGATCCAGCCGATCCTCGCCTCGCTCGGCATCTCAAGAGACGATGCCCGCAGAGTAGTCCGAAACGTTTCGGAGATGCTGAATGGGGTAGACCTTGCAGTGCTGTTCGTCCTCGGCTGGTTGCTGGTCCCGGCCCGATTCACCACGAAGCTGATCCGCGGCTTCAGCTGTTGGAGGATGATGGCAAAATGATTGCGATGATGCTGACGCGCAAAAGCTAATCACCAAATATGGGGCTCGAACCCACGACCACACGGTTAAAAGCCGGGCGCTCTTCCAACTGAGCTAATTCGGTAACTGCGGTGCATTCCTATCTGCATGCCATCCCGCCCAAGGCGCGAGACAGAATAGCCAAGAGGGGACGCTCGAGAGGCAACAGGAGGACGAGGGAGGCGACAACGGCGAGATTCACGAGTATGCTCAGTCGTACACGTTTCTCGTCGCAGACAACGCGCAGCAGGTGGCCCGACTCTCACTGCTGGTGTACGCTTGCGACTGCTTCGTGGTAGCATTCCGTACGCTGGGATATCGGGGAGAGCAGTGGGCTCTAGTGTCCTTCGTCTTCGCCAAGATCCTTTTCTCCGCATGGGCGGCGCGGCGCCTCCGGGATCTGAAGAGATACCTCCTTGCCAGAGCGAGCGCCCACGCCGCGAGCGGGGACGCGGTTTGCCGTCAAGGTCCTGGACTACTTGTCAGTTGAGACTGGCATTTCCATATTCGCTGTCTCGACAACCGGTACGCTAATTGTGTCCCTCGCGAGCCAGGAGATCGCTCGGGGCATGGCCAATGGCGTGGAGATGGCGCTGTCAGATCGTTTCTTCGAGGGAAATAACGTGCACTTCGGCGACGGGACGCAGGGCTATATCGTGAAGATGGGATTCCTCCGTGCGAAGGTCCGGAAGTACGATGGGTCGGTCGTGGACATCCCCAATTGTCAGCTGGGGGGGCAACGCGTCACGAACGTGACGCGGACGAAGACGTGCCAGGTGCTGACGACACTCAGGTTCGAGTACGACGACGTCCAGAGGCTGCCAAAGGCGCTTGAGGCTGTCAAGGACGAAATAGCGACATCTTGCCCGACTCTGATAACGGAGGGCAAGCCCTTCCGGGCGCGCATATCGAGCTTTGAAGAAAGAGGGGTGGTCGTCATCGTAAACTGCAACTTCAAGCTGCCTCCCACGGGAGACGAGTTCTGGCGCAATAGGGAGGAAATGCTCCTGGCCATCGATCGGGGCGTGACGAAATCAGGCCTGCGATACGCAAAACCAATCTTTTGTCATGCAGAAAGTGCTAAGTGAAATCGATTGAACTACAACAACAACCTTTTGCTTGCAACGATGAGCCCACTTGGCTTCCGTGGGTTGACCTGAACTGATTACTGTCGCTCACACTCCTACTCACTGAGGTCGCAAGGGGGAATACACCAGTCACGACGAAACAAACACAACGTAGAGAGGACCTGGTGTTTACAAAATGCATTCCTGACAAATATTTTCCTATTAAGCAATCACATCACCTCCTCCTCTGCCTTTCTCGGCCCGTGATGATGCTAGAACCTGTCGCAAATGACGTTCAACTACAGGGCTGTATACATGAGCGCCGGAGAACACCCAATCATCATCAGTGCTAATATTCTTTTTGTATGATGCCATATCAACATAGATATGCTCCTTTCCCTGATATATGAAGCACATATAATAATTATCATCGATGAATTGGTGCGAGAGCTTGTATGAAACGAACGGACCATAATAATACTCTGTCACTCACCAATAAGTTTGATGAAGACCCATATTCTATGTGTTTTTGAGTTGGGAACAGAGGTTAAGTCGAGAGAGATTTCAAGAAGAGAAGAAAAGGAGAACAAACCTTTCGCAAATGTTGCCAATTTGACACCGCCAGTATCTGGGACCCAGTGACTGTACAAATCGCCCATGACAGACCACGTAGAAGGTGGGATGTGGTAGTCAAGAGAGTGATCTGATCCTCTATAAAAACGACATTCGGCTGGAGTGTCGTTTTTTCTACAATAGATGGTTTCCGCAGCTTTGGGTGGGACTTGAAAGCGTACCATCGTGGGTCCGTCAAAATATGCGAGGATAGGTTTGCCTGACTTCGTCCTATGCAGACGTTTGTGAAGTTCAATTTCGATCTCGGGGGCTGTTCTATACCAGTTTGCTCTTGATTTGTAATCTTTGGATGCAGCAAGTATAGACCAAGGTGCCAGAAAATGGGAGTGTCCCTGCCTCAATCATTGATAGCATAGATTGCTTAGAAATAGTTCGAACAAAAATATCAGCTCGACATTGGCACCTACCTCATCATAGACAAATATACTCTTTAATCCAACCTGAGGAAGGGGGGTCACATCGAGTGTCAGAACCTTTGCCACAACTTTGCGCCTAGACATTTAAAACAACAGCGTCACCTACATCTTCCAAAGCCTTCATCTAATTTGAAAGGATGTCAGTCGACTATTCCCTTGCACAAGGTGGCAGACTGATAAAGTTGTCTAAGGCTTTTCTTACCATGTGTGCTGCATCTTTGGTCTGGCCTTCTTCTAAAGCGCTATCAACAACATCGACAGATTGACCCAGTTGAACCACAAACTGCACATAAATAGTGACCTCAGATTAGGGCGGGCATACAAAATAATACGATACTCAATGCGCATCTTATGCAAAGAAAACTCACCATCCCATCGTTGGTCATTCCTTTAAACAACGAGTCGACAAATTTATTGTCTTTGTAGAGGCTGCCGACAATCTTCTCGGTGGCGAGCAGTGTGTTAGCAAGTTTGCGCTTAAATGCAGGCGCAGTACGTTGAAGACTTACTGCAACAATTCTCTCAGGATCGAGCTGTGTCGGAGGTACGTTAGCAAGCTAGTGCTTACAAAGTCACAGTTCATTGAAAACTCACTGCATCCATCACAATGACATCGAACCGCTCTCCCTCATTTACTTCTTCTCCGAAAGTGTCAATGAACCATCTGAATGCATCATCATACACAATGGTGGCCCTACTATCATCAAAACAAGATTCAGCGTCGCTGCCTTCGATGTCTGTGCAGTTTGACCACTCTGGTATGAACTGCCGGCACATCTCTACCAGCTCCTGATCTATTTCAACCATTACGACAGTCTCGACAGTTTTGTGTTTCAGGACTTCACGCAAAGTCGCACCTTCGCCCCCACCAATTATCGCTACCCGTTTCGGGCTCGGGTGAGCAATCATTGCAGCATGCACCAATGCCTCGTGATACTCAGCCTCGCCATTAAGACTGCTCTGATGAACCCCATCTAAATACAGAAAAGTATCGGGTCTATAAAACTCTGGGTGACGAGATTCATAAGTACCGTCCTCCAAAGACCTCTCGTACGATGATAGAGAGCGTACTCGTGGGTCAATCAGCTTGATAATGTCCACATGCTGGAATTCCGTCTCTTTGTAGGTGATACACAATTTGAAACTGGTGAGTTGTGTACAGAAGACCACAATGGAATTATGGAATGCTACAGACCTTCTGAAACCAAGATCTCCTTCATGTCCAAGTCATGCCTCCTCAAAAGATCAATTCCTTGTAAATACAAGCCACGGAACCGGACTATCTGTGAGTACATGCTGAGGGGAGAAGGAGAAAACGGATTGCCTGCAACGTACCAAGATCTTGGTCTATGGGATTTGCGTATGGAGTGAAGTTAGGATCGAATCCTTGATGGAACCCCCGTCGTTTGAGAGACCATAACATTTTAGGCTCGAGTTGGTCTTTGCCAGTACTGGGGACGGCAAATATTTTTTTGATGGCGGGAAGGACCGGAATCAATGGTTTTTCACCACAGGCAAATAGATCCATGATAATAGCTCCCTCTTGAGGCCATGTATGAAAAGCAATGTGACTATCCAACAAAAGTCCCACACAACTCAATCCCATAGGTACTACGGAATAGCAATGATACGATGCTAGTGTAAGTTTGGCTTCTTCGATCAGATCAAGTAGCGCTTGTGCCAAGCGATCTTCCGAATTGAGAAAGTGTGAGTCAACTTGTTTGATATCAACCAACAACTGCTCGCCTGAAGGTCGATGAAGCACGTTGCTTGGTTTGACGGAATCTTTCTCCACCTCGCAAAATGGATGGTCAGCATCATCGTCGTCTTTCATTTTATTCACGAAATTGACTGTGCGGCTCATGGTGACCGCCTTTTGTCGAAACATTTTCGTTGTACTATGCGACGCCAATATCTCCTCTTCCTTAGCTTTTCCTCCCCCTACTCCATGGCCGCCGCTTCCTGCGCAATCAGCGACCTAATGTAGGGCGATCCGGGCAAATTCAACTTAACACCAAGTTACAAGGTTCCACCGAAAGCACATATTGAGGGACAGCTTACCGGCAACCCCCTCACCCATGACAACGCAGCCGCTAACATTACACCTTTTATCTTCATATTGAATATTCTTTGTGCCGAGCGTTTTTCTCAAATCAATGTTCTCGATCGACTGAGACCTTAGCGCTTCGCAGGCTTCGCTGCGAGGCTCAGAGCTCAGAGACCAGAGCCGGCCCGGCCCGCCGGCCCTGAGCCGAGTTCGACTGTTCGAACCAAAAACTCTACGAGAGAAGGCCTCGCTCCATCTCTACCTATCATCTCTGTCGCGCAACGCAAATCAAATGAAAATCAGAGGGCGGGCGTTCGGATCGGAAATCGCTCGGAAGTGTGCGGGAGCGAGCAGGGGCGAAGGGCGATGAGAACCCGGCTTGCTTTGACATGCGCCTGATGCAGGAATTAGTAGAGTTACCTCTCGTAGATTTGATCTTCCCGATGTAAAGACGCAAGCTTCGTTGGATAGTGAAAGGAGATTCGTGTTGAAATAACATCAAAGGTTGTGAACATTGAGCCCAGTCAAGTCACATCAAGCTATCTAAGCTATGCCAACCACACAAAGCCAAGCAATAGCAGGCCTTAGGTACTGAGCCAAACCTTACGAAGCCAAGACAAACAGAATTAAAACCAAATCCAAGCCAGAAAATCCAAACCAAGTCACATCACTGTCTGATAAATGGTACCGTATTGTGGATCAAATCAAGCCAAGACATGTTTTTTTAAATTCATACAATAAGGTTACTATAAGCCTTTCCAAATTGTTATTATTAATTGTCAAGCTATCAATCCATTTGATGTATTGTAGGATTGTTTTCATTGTCAGCCGTTAGTCATTTGTCAACATACATACGCGCCTTGAGATAGTGTGAGAATTTTAGACGAAAATAATATCATCAAAATGACATCGGATTGACTTACTTGCCCCTCTCCAGGATTTCGTTTCATTACAAACAGACACAGTTAGAATATCTCTAACGTAATTGTTCCAATAATTTGATCACAATGATTGTAAGAGTTGAAATGGTTCATGTGTTTTCTTATTATTGTACATTTCTACAAATGGGATAACTATTTTGATATCTAATTACAACTTAATCCAGTTTTGATGTTTAATTTGAATTTCCGGAATTACAGTATATTATAATAATTTAAGTTGTTCCCATTTTGTTCATACTGAATTTTGTCGTGTACATACCTATGGACAAAATTATAAAGTTGAACGAATAAAGTTGCTACATATTCATCGATATCCACATGAAAATTCTGTTTATGTCGTCAATGTATAATAATTTAAAAGAATTGATATCACGGATATTCTAACTTAACCATTCCTAACGCCAATAGAAATAAGTGCTTCTTTGATATTGACAGAGACAACATTTTATTCTATTTTATCTGACTGAAATTATGGACAGGATTCAATGCATGAATTCAGCAAAAACGAATAATTGCAAGATTTGGATGGTGGAAAGAATGGAGATACTCCCGTTTCCGGAAATATCGAAAATAATGAACAGCAACTTGGACATCTACAGTTCGTGAACATACAGAGCAAGACATCTACAGTTTGTGTACACCCAGAACAAGATTTTATAAGTTTGGCCGATATGTTACTAATAAGACACTGATAGGTTCTCATCCCAGGTAATGTACGTACAGACCTGAGCGGATGACAGATCGGCTGAACTCTCTCTCTCTCTCTCTCTCTCTCTCTCTCTCTCTCTCTCTCTCTCTCTCTCTCTTGTTAGGTACTTACCTAGATAAAATTGACCGCCAAACTTGGCATGCCTTCTCCCCACTCTTCAGCTGTGCGAACTCTACCAATTCCAAATGTCAAGGTGATGGCACAATCCTCATGAGGAGTAGATTTGGTCGTCGCTTTGAAGTTCAACATTGGTGTCAATCTGGCCGCGCTACAGAGGAAGAACTGGAGGACATTGAATGGTTGGTTCTCTATTTTTGCTTACTTTAATTGTACAGCCGGGTAGATAAAACCTCTGACCACACACAACGGATGCTGCACAGCATAACACACAACTGACGGTATGCGACAAGACGGGCAAGAGCAAGACCATGGCATCCATCGTGTCGACGTCCACCTCCTTGCCTGATGGTGCCGCGGCACCTCCCCGCGTGTACGGTTCGATAGCTGAGTACCTCAGCTAGCAATCTGGTGCGGTGGGTCTCGGGGAAGAGGTGGCGGGACGATCAAAAAGTTGTACATAAAATTGTAAAAAACATAATTTTATAATAGAGGTTCGTCTTTGGAACTTAATACCGCCGCAACTGACGCCGTATGGCGTCCCCCAGCCCTTCCCCACTTGTATGGAAAGGGTTGGATCCCACCGGCGCGTTTGTAGCCCTCACAACACCGAAAGATTGTCTCCGATGCCCGCGACACATTGATTTGATGGATTGCCGCCATGGGCGCAAATAAGAAATTTGCTTGTTGGATTGAGTGGGGATGCACCATGGCCGGTGCTACAGCTCCTTTCCGTCGGACAAGGGGGGGGGGGGGTTGGCCATGGCCATATTCGAAAACCTAAAAAAAGCTAAATCTAAAGGCCATGAAGTATAATTTGATAAGAAGAACAAATATAATTTCATTGACACGGATCCTATAATTTTTCTATAGACCGCTGACCCGTAAAATTTCCAACAATAAATTTTGCGATGTTGAGTTTAGACCGTGCTATGAATTTATATTCTACGTAGGTTCGTGGTCAGAAACACACGACCTGGGATTACAAAATATCTACTGAGGATGCACAGGACACAGAAAATTTCCCCCTACCAGAAACTTCATGCAGAAAAGAGCCGTCACATTTGACCTGGATACCCCCAAGCAAGGTCACTAAATCTCTGACGAAACCTTGGAGGACACAAGAACGGGTGTCGCCTATGCCAGCATGAGGCATTGTCCCCACCGCACCCTACCTGCCATTGGCCCTTGCATAGATTGATAACTTGAATTTGAACACTTGCCACAAATGAACACCTTCTGGCTGTAGCACTTAGAATACATAACCATGCCCGCAAAGTTTTTGCCCCCGACTATCGGCAGATTTGGAGGCAGCATCTGTGGCTCCACCTGGGGTTGATTCAAGGGTAGCCACTCATGAGATAGCAGGTATTCTGGTCGAGCATGGGACCAATTTCCTGAGCTTGTGAAGCTCTTTGACATGGAGGATGACCATCATACCAGTTAACGAACTCCGTCCTTACCTGGAGATACATTGCCACATTGAAATCTTAATTCTATCTTTGGTTGAGGACAGGGTGGCAAGAGAATACCTGATACTTCTAGTCATTGGCAATGTTGATAAGATTATTGCCCACCATCTTGGGGGACCACATCAGGACAGTAACCTCTTCCTCCTCATCTTCCAATTTTTCATCCCTGTGTGGCGTGCAGGATCTGATGCAGCAGCCTACCTACTAGCAATACACAAGATTGTTAACAATGATTGTCTAAGTAGCAAAAGGAAAAGTTAGTGCGACGCTGTTGTCATTGTCAGGACAGGACAAATTAAATGTGAAAAGGTTATAAATTCCCCCCTCCCCCCAAACGACCATCTGAAAAATCTTCGATCCCCTGCGCACTATTTTTACCCTGCATTAGCTTTGACTGGTGTATCCCCCCCTGTCACAATTTACTTGCTGACTTTGCATGAGTGCTCGCTCAACAGGTTAGTCATTGCCTATGTAGATACGAGTAATTGCTGATTATATTGCCCATGTCAGTTCAAAGCTAGTGAATTGTACTGCTGGGAGAAACACAAAAAGGGATCAAACTAATATCCCTCCCAACCCACCTCCATTTGGGGCCTATAGTTGCTGTCATTATGTAACAACGGTACACCCCATTTCACACTGTAGGGCAGAGTTTTTCACGTTAGAGTGCTCGCGTATCCCCCAACGCACCCCCAGCACCTTTCCAACGACAGACTCAGATCCGCCTGCCTCCCAGCTTTCCAACAGCATCATGGGGGCCTGTGAAGTCCAAAATAAGGCCTCAAACGAGCCTGTTCCCGAGCGTCAATGTCGCTGCTTCCCCTCAGCATTACCCCCCCCCCCCCCTCAATCCCCTCCATGCTGACGACCTTCCCGACCTATACCGGCGCCGAAACGATACGGATCAACCCTCCACTAGCTGGAGGGCTGATCCGTATCGTTTTGGCGCTATCATCAGCGATCTGATGCCAAAACAGGGCGTCCTTGGCATTGGATTGCCACTGATAGGGTCCTCCAAATTGGGGCCGGAGGGCCAAATGGTGGTCTGCTGCTGCCCCAACCCGCCCCGGAGCGGTGTCCTTTGCATCCCTGGGACGCCAAGGATGCGGCCCGTCGATGTGGATTGGCAGCTTGGGCAGGGGGGCGTCAAGAGCGGCACAGTCTCCCCCGATTGGCTCCCCCAGCAGTCGCTAGGGGTGGCCAAAACAGCCCCATAGGAGGCTTGATGGGCCATGGCACAGCCAGGCACCACAACCTCAGCAGATTGGGTATCCTCCGAACCCCCACGACGTTGACCATGGATTTAGATAAGTCGTGATGGGTTGGTGGCGCCGGGGAGGGTGCTAGGGGGATATTTGTCCTCCAGCGGACACCATGGTGCATGTGGCGCCATGGCGTGTGGTCGGTGGTTTTTCGTGGTCGTCCCATGTAGTTCTGAGTTTCCGTTGGGTAGAAGGGATGGCAATGTACGTAGAGCGCTACAAAACGCTGTATGACAGCTCACCTGATTTATTTTTTATCGTTCCGCGGTAAAAGAAATATACATAGGGGGTGACAATTTGATTCCATGGAATCATGGAACTAAACAGGTTCCATTCCGCAGGGGTGATTTCATGGAATCTGTGGAATTTGCTGCAAAAATGCACTTTATCAAATTGAAATGTACAAAATGATGCTCGACAGCGGTGGCAAATACCGAAACCAAGTAATTGGTATCAAATCTGGCCTAGAAAACGTTCGTGCTTGGTTTCTCGCTAAAATGCACGTGTTCAATGCACGATTTGGTCATCGCACGCGCCGCTCTTCTCAGCATCGTGCTCACGGGCAATCAATTTTATATTCTTGCGATAAATAACGATACTATGGCGACGGTCGATAATCGCTATGACTAATTGCCATCAAATCTAGCGAGATTACAAAATTTATGAAATTTCCACTGGTTGACCTGGCAGGAAATTTTAGATTCCAGAATTCCATGGAATGGAATGGAATCCAGCATTACGTGTTATGTAAGTTGCACTTTTCGGTTGAAGGCCAAAAATAGCAATTCTCTACATTACAATTGGCGGTAGGGGGTTAGAAGGTTTGAGCAGTTTTTTGCCCTTTTGGGATTGGCCTGTTTAGGAGTATGTGTGTGACGTTTCCTTACTTTAGATAGGGCTTCACCACCTTCACTACCCATAGCAGCGCGAAGGGCAAAGGGCAGACACAGAGAAACAGACACAGAGAGAAGATCGACATCATGAAGTTCTCCACCTCCACCATCCTATCCGGCGCCCTCCTCGCGACGGCGGCGTCCGCGTCGGACAACGTCCGCCGAGGAATGCGCGAAATGCTCGAGCCGCTCTACCCCGACGATGCGGACGAAATCGAGCGACGCGATTCGGAACTCTTCCGCGCCGGCCGCGTCGACGTCGGGATGGAGCCGGGAGCGAGGCTCTCCATCGAGGGAGCGGCCGCCGTGGCGGAAGCGCCGGTGGGGGAATACGGGCGGTCGTCCGAGGGGATGCTCAGGGCCGAATCGGCCCCGAGGGCGGAGGGCGCCGAAACGGTCGCGAGGGCCGAGATGGGGCTGGCATCGTCGAAGGGCGCCAACGACGGAGCACGCGCCGCCCGGATGGAGCTCGGCCGACCCGGTGGAGATGTGTTTGGGGCGAATCCATTCGGGGTTCCACTTCCATGAAAATAAAATCGTGAAGATATTCACAGCGGATGACGTGGGGGATAATCGGGCGGGTTGTCATGTCATTCAATTCGCAGGGTTAGCAGGAGCTATTGTTAGCAGTAGAAAAATGTATTATCAATGATTGCCATCATTTCCTCTTGATTGCTTGTTCTCCATGAGTGGACCGAGAACAAAACAAGCAACTATCACAATCCTTGTGCCAAGAGCTGCTCACTTGGGTGGAGCTGTTCTTCCAGCTCAACATGCATAACACTGGTTGGACATTCCTATGGGAGCAGTCATCAATCAAGAAGTGATAACGAGAGAGCATTGTTTACATCAAAAGGACCCCCAACTATACTCCCGTGGTCACTCCAATTATCAAAACTAACATGATCAATCCTCATCGCTGCTAGCCCAAAATATGAATAATTAATTGTTGGCTGTCTACTCCCGAGGTACGATAGGTACCAGATCCAAAAGTCTTTAGTAGTAATGGATGGCGGAATATGTCGCTAACTGGGATGTGCACGGGTCAGCCAATGGAAATGATAAGGTG
>JALLPA010001252.1:0-11375 GCA_036939895.1 Thalassiosira exigua
GAAAATGGCGGGAAATAAAATAGTATGGTGACGTATTTTACGAGTGCAGCCCCTATCAACACGCTGAACGCCAAGCTTGGAACAGGAGGAGCATCCTTGTCACATATGGTAGGCATACGCCGCCAACTTAAGGTTCATATTGTTCTTCATTAAAAAAGGATGACAGGGAATTGACATGTGTTCTCCATCGGAAAAGAACTACAGGGAAATTGATAAGAACCTTTTGGCTTACCTTATGGTGACAAAGTCTACTGCTCTGAGTCCTATCCGTTTGGATTGGGTGGGTACAACAGTAGAGCAAGAGCCTGGTGCTGGTACATCCCACCCCCTTCCGTTTTTGTGCCACGATCAACCTGCTTGAGCACCTTGCATCCATTTTTTGCATTTGAATCGTCATCATTGAGGGCATGCACTATTTATTGGCTCAGGTGACTGCACACTGTAGAAGACCAATAGCTCAACCTTGGGGGGCTGGACGAAGAAGACTAACTTCAAGGCTGACGACAAGCACCCCATCGATGTGATGATGAAAGTTGAGGTAACAATGAAGTTTATTGAGCAAATGATATGCCTGAGCTCATCAAGAACTACTGTCAGTGGTTTCCAGGGGATCACAACATCATGGTGATACGTTCTCACATTTATGTGCCTTTCACAATGCTGGCCCAAACTCAACACAGCAAAAAGCCCTATCAATAGGGATGCTGAGGGTGTTCGGAGAGCGGGTGGAGACTGAGCCAGAACGTGCAATTACATAACTAGAAATTGCGGCTTATTTGTTTGCTTACAGGTCCTGTAAGTACCACTGGTTTCTGCAGGCAGATAATGGAAGAAAGGACAGATTCAAGCTAAGGTAGGCTAAGGAACATATGTTTCGTTTGCAAAGGGAAAGAAAAAATGTGTCTCACAGCAACCCTTGGCTGGAGTATGCATACAGGCTCGCGCAGTCACTTTTGAGTTTCAGAATAAGGACAAAAAGAATGATACCGTGACCCGGCATTACACTCACGAGGTCACCCTCAACCCCACCCGAGCATGGGCAACGTTGATCCTCAGCATGAGGAGTTACTCTGGTCAAACAGATGATACACATGTGTCTGCTGTGTGGAGGAAGGGCAGAATTGAGCATGTCTCCTACAAGGAGATGACCAAGGTGTTGAGGGCTGCAGTCGTTTCAGTTGGAGAAGAGAAGCTGGGCTTCATCAAAAAAATATTGGTACTCACTCGGATCAGGAGTGACGTTGCTAATGGCACTCAACCAACTCCTCGTCTACTCGATCACAATGATGACACCGGTTGACCGATGACCGATATTTCTCTTTGCTACAGCAGAAAGGAGGTCGGTGTGTTCACCAACAATGTCACCACTTGCATGCTCTAACACCAGTTTTTTTCACATGGGAGAATTGGCTTCTCACGATTCTCACGTCTTGGACGGTGACCCGAGACAGAGAAACTACGGAGACAACACAGAGGCAAGGAGGAACTTCAGTGGCAATTGACTTGCCGCACTCGGCTCCCTACCATCTTCCTCTACTGCTGAACAGCGTAGGGAGCATATTGTGCACAACTTGTGCTCATTGTTAGATTCTGGACAGTTTACGGTACATCATCATTATTGACGGGAATCAGATGAAGGCAATCGAGTCAACAATCAGATTGAGACTTCAAGCCCAACCTCTAGTTTCAAAGTTTTTTGTTATTGGGAGGGTGAAGCGAGGAGGAGTAGCGAGTAGACTGACATGGAGCTTCAAAGTTTCAAATTTTGACCAAGAGTTTCTTTTCAAGGGGCCTTGAATGCTATCAGCCTTGAGGGCCTCATAATTTTGTAATTGGCCCGTCGAGAAGAGCTCCTGAAGGATCAAAGGCAAAGCAATGATCGGCGAAGCAACAAAAGCTGTTGATGTTGGAGAATTGAAATAGAAAAATCATCAAATCTACTTTCGAGCATCATTGTCGATATGGGAATAGGAGGGGAGAGGATTGAGTCAACAATTACAATTAGATTACAAGTAGCCACCACTAAAATAACAACTGTTGTCACATGAATTGTGATTGTTTTGAGCCGATTGGTATATTTTCATTGTAGATACTCAAAGATATGTGCTTAACTTTTGCTATTTGAGAATATAGACTACATGAATTATTTTCCAGTTTCTTTATAGGTGGCATTGGCATACACATGCCCATGCATTTTGACATAGTCAAAGTTGAGATGTGTTGCTTACACCTCCCATTTAATGCTTAGTCAAAGTCAACTAAATCTTTATAAATCTGTATGCTTGCTTGTATTTGTTGTACCTGGTTTAATGTTGTTCTATTCATTCATGAAGGCTCACAAATGCCATGTATTTTCACAGATGGTAATATTTTTGCTCATGTTTGTTACTGGATGCATTAGTTGTTATAAATTAGAAGAACTCAACTCTATAGCAGCAATTTTTCATCAGATATCTTCGGACATTACTGAGAGGTAGTTGCTATAGGTTTAGTGTGACCCCATTGTTTCTCTCACCATGAATTATCTGTTGTAATCCAGCTTTTATAAGAAGTTGAAGTGAATTTCACCACAGCATTGGTAGGCATACTTTACACTGTTTAGCTCGACACTCAACACCAGATGGAACATTGGGATATAATAGCTGCAACTGTTTGGTTTTTCCCTTTTGGGCTGACTTTTTCCAAACAGAATGAAGTTCTGGAAATTTGAACTGCAGTCAACACTTAAAAGCAAAAGAACCAGAACAGGAATTGGCAATTGGCATTAACAACCCAGGTGCCATATCGGGTTTAAATTAAAAGGCCCAAGTCTGAACAGATACTTTGTAACTAGCCATGGACAGACTGTGCAAGTCCTTTGTAAGGGATGAGTAGGAGATAGGCTGGCTCCGAGTTGACAAAAGCTTCAGTACTAAATAACTCAAACAAATCGCCTTCGAAAAAAATTACCTGGTAAAAACTAGTTAGTCTGGCTAAGGGCAACTTGAAATAAAAAATAAACCATCCAAACATTGGGGAAATTAATCCCCAATAATTCACACCAGCCAGCTGAAAGAATGAAATGATGAAGCCAGAGGCAGCACTTTCACCATTTCATGCATTATTTAATGTGATATGAAATTAGGTGTAGCCATCTTCTGCCCAAGAGAGCATATTATTCTAAGGCACATATTCAATCTATTTGAAGAAATCTTCCAGCCTGCGCCTTTTCTTCCTTGCTTCTTCCTTCGCACATAAACTTTCTTCCTTTACCAACTCCTTGACAGTTGATGCATTTAGGCATGCATCAATGTGAGAGTTTATCATGGCGTTGTCATGCTTGCGAGTTTGAAAGCATTTGTGGCATAATGGGCACTGTATTTGTGCGTCCAAGGCTACTTCTTGAACACTGTCCAGTTTCACATCAGAGGGGGAAACAGTCTTATAGAGGGATCTGCGTGATTCAGTTCTCTTGGGTGAGTTTTCCCTCAGTGTTTGCGTTGCTTTTGGACTGATGTAAGGATTCTTCATCCTGGATCTCTCACTGTCAAAGGACCCTCCATCCTTTTGTGGAGGAACAGGGGATGAAGAAAATTCACTTGCATGCCCCATGATTCGATATTGATCCAGAGAAAGCTGGCTTTCTTTCTTCGTGTCAAAATTCGAGCAACGCACACCCAACAGACGAACTGAGAACGGCACTTCCGACTTTGTAGCGTCACTCAAATGCTGCCTCTTTGCTTCTTTCAACAAGTTGATGACAATATCTACCAGATCACGAGAGCTTTGTCGATCGTTGCAATTCTGAAATAGCGCAACATCTCTCGTAGCAGCTCGTGTCAAAATGTGGAAATTTGCCAGCTTCACTTTCAGAGTGATTGTTTTCGGTCTAAGACTTCTCTCTCTCAGATCCTGTGCCAGGCAGTGGGTAATCCGTTCGAGTTTCATGCACATGGCAGTCCAATCACCCGTTGGCGAAAAAGTTCTCTCGTGACTAATGCCTTTTCGTTGAAGGGCCTCCTCAGCTTCGGCGCTTTCCTCGTCAACAGAGCAATTGCGCTTACTCTCTGAGTACCCTATCGATGCCCTCATCAAGAACTCCGAAGTAGCTGGCTTGAACAAGAATGACACCTCTGCCCTTTTGTCGTACAAATCCTTCACGGTCTCAATGCCACATACGCCCCTCAAAGTCTTTTCCATCACCCGGCCTATACCGCTGATTTTGCGAGTGGGCAACGGATGAACGAACTCCAAAATTTGCTGCTCCGACGGACCCACGAAATGTTGACCATCGGGCTTGTTCACATCGCTTGCTACTTTGGCCAGCAAAAAGTTGTTGCACAACCCTGCGGAACAAGTGAGACCCGTCGTCGATTTGACCTTTTGACGAATGGTATTCAGAAGCGATTCAGCCGCATCATGGATGACAGGGAGCGGAAGAATTTCATGAATTTTCCTAGTCTCTGTTGAAGTCTGTGATTCAGTTGATGCATTGATCTTGTCCACGAGGAGTTTTCTAATATCCTCGTGAGTCATTTCTCTGTGCTGATCCCGCAATCGAATCTCCAAGTACGGCCCAATATCCATGTAAGCCTCGTCTAAAGAATACATCTTGAGATTCGGATCATACTCCTCCAAAACAGCTTGAACCTCCGCCGACTTCTTCTTATACAAAGCGAAGTCCGACTTCACAAACGTCAACGATTCTTTGCCCCCCGAGAGCTCGTCTACCAACCTCTTTCCCAGATATCCCGGCATGGCGGCCCTCACGCCGTACTTCCTCGCGATGTAGTTGCTCGTGCTGATCATGCTGGTGCCGCCCACGCACGCGGGGACGCGCGCCAGGTGGGGGTGGTCGAGGACGTGACACGAGATGAAGAATCCGTCCATGTCGACGACGACGCAAGTGGAGGCGGGGTTCCTCCGGCGGCGGTAGCGTCGCAAGACCGGCTCGATCGCGGACCGCTCCAGCTCGCGCCTCCAATCGCCGGCGTCGTCCTCGGCGCCCTTGCGTTCGATCCGTCGCTTCATCTCTTCCATCCGTCCGTTCGCCTTGTCGTCCATCTGGCGCTGGCGCCGCATGAAGGCGGAATCGCCGGACGCTCGCAGGAGGATCGCGTTGACGCGCTCGCGGTCGACGCCGGCCATGCCCGCCTTGTCCGAGGCGGAGATCAGCAGCGCCGACGCCGCCTTCGCCGCCGCGCGTTCGGACGAGGGCGGCGGACCCGACGGGCGAGCGTCGGCCGAGGTCGTCCGGTCGACATCCTCGTCGAGGGAGCTGCAGTCGCCCTCGTCCGGCGGCGCTTCGCGGAAATGGCGTTCTGCTTCGTCGTCCATCGTTGCCGAGGCCCGAAGAGGACGCGAAAAGCTCCCCGTCCGTCGCGTTCCTTTTGGCCCTTGTCCAGATTCCTCGGATCGCCATCGTCGATCGACGTTGCCTCCGTCCATTGCCCTGCCGCCGTTGTCGTTGCCGTTGCGGTTTGCGGTCACGCACTTCGTGCGCATTGTTCGCTGCCCTTGTGCCCGTCACGTTGACACTATCGCAAAAAAGGAACATTGGCGTGATAAACTAACAATAAATGAATAATTTCGATGTAATCCGTATGGGACGATGCTATTTGAAAAACCAAAAATACAAAAGAGGCCTGCCCCCTCTGCATAACGCGCTGCCCGCTAAAAAGGGCGATCCTCGTCCTCGATATCTCCCATGGCGACGGCCTGCGACGGCCTACAGGAAGTTGCCATCCTGAGATCGATCGTTCTCATTCGCCAGCCGGATCCGCCATGAGCCGAGCCATGAGAGCCGTCCGATGCCATCGGTTCGCGGCGCTGGACAAAAGCGGCAAACCCGTCCCCGCCCCTTCGCCCATTCGCGACGTCCTTCGCTTGGAGGACGTGCCCCCTCCGACCCTTCGCGGCGAGGACAAGCACAAGGTCCTCATCTCGACCCATTATGCCGGCATCCAATACCCCGACTTCCTCCAGGCCCAAGGCCTCTATCAAATCAAGCCGAACCTTCCCTATACACCTGGGATGGACGTCGCGGGAATCGTCGTGGACAAAGGGTCGGACGTCCCCGACGACCAAATACGAGTCGGGGACCGGGTGTACGCGAACACGGCGCTGTGTCCCGACGGAGGGGGGGGAACGGGCGCCCTCGCCGAGGTGGTCTCCGTCTCGTCCCGGGCGGTGTTCCCCGTCCCCGACGGCCTGCATCTGTCGTCGGTGGCCAACGTCGGCCGGAACTACTGCGCCGCGTACCACAGCCTCAAGGTGATCGGAAACGCGGGCCCGGACGACTTGGTCCTGGTGGACGGGGCGTCGGGGGGCGTGGGCATGGCGACGGTCGAACTGGCCAAGGCGATGGGCGCCAAGGTCATCGCGGGCGTGAGCCACGCGGACAAGGGGACGCTGCCCGGCGCGGCCGGCGCCGACCGGGTCCTCGTGTACGGGAGGGACCGGGACGCGCACAAGAAGTTCAAAGCGGAGGCGAAGGAAGCCGCCGCCGAATTGGGCCATCCGGAAGGAGCCTCGTTGATCGTGGACGTCGTCCACGGCGACTTGTTCCAGGACGCGTTGGTCTCGTGCCTCAAACCGCTCGGAAAGATATGCCTCGTGGGGTTCGCGGCGGGTCAGAAGCCCATCAAGCCGGGCCTTTTGTTGATAAAAGAAGCCATGGTCGTGGGAAGCTTGTGGGGGAGGTGGGCGAGGGAAAACCCGCAACAATTCCGCAGCAACATGAACGAGATTCTGAACTTCATGGTCGACGGAAAGATCGAGCCTAGAGCGGACAACATTTTCCAATTAGAAAACTTTATCAAGGCATTTGAATTATTTGAGCAGAACAAAGGACGAGGCAACACTGTGGTTTCAATGAATGCGTCTGCGCAGTCGAAGTTGTAAATTCAAACGACAAACACTAGTGTACAATTAGATACATTAACCTTCACGGGCCGCATCAAAAAGTTCTGAACGAGAGTATGACAAGGACTACTTTGAGGCACTGCGTTGTTGAAGACCTCAGGTAAAACATATCTCTTACATAATTGTATTTCTAATGACAATTTTTGACAGCAATTGCACCCCTGCCCATTGGCCTGGAGTACCAGATTGACTACCGAGGCCATCCTCTATCAAGTTATATAAGGGAGGGTAGGATAGGAGTTCATCTGGTTGCATGCAGATCTTGAAGCTAAGCACGTGGTCATCACCTTCATCATCGTCATTATCTCTCTCACAAACTCTCATTTGTTAGATAACTGCATACTGGGGTGGCTAGTGAAACGGTTTTAGGGGGCAAATATCGTACCTGAAGTAGGCGCCAATAGTTATTCCACTAGATAATTTTTTCAAAAGCGCCCACGCGCCCCCTAAAACCGTTTCGCTAGGGGTGGCCCTCCAGCACGTGAATGGAACGAGAAACACTATAACTGGAAACGGCTTTTATAGCGCTTTATTCAGGAATTCCAAGGGGTTTAGAAACTCGCTAAAATGCATCAAAACTCACCTGAAAAATTAAAAATAAGGGAACCAAACGTTGACTGGATTTCAAAACTCGAAAATTAGTGACCCGAAAGTTGACTGGATTTCAAAAATCAAAATAGTACTAACTCGTTCCGATGATTAATGATGAAGCCGAGCCCAGTTTCAAAACATGAATTCCGAATTCCAATCATTAAAACCGAAAACGAATTCGTTAAGATACGGCCACGCGGACCGCACAAAGTCACCACACAATCAACAATACAATTGTGGATCGCTGGCAGCACCATACTCTCCTCCGTCTCCACATCTGTCTCCTTACTCTGCACTTACTCTGCACTCACTCTTCACTGGCATATTCCTCCCCCTGTCGTCTCTCCTTCCATCCTGCACCTTTATGGTCAACACACAAATAACCCCCTTTTTGCTCGCTCGCCACTGCTTCATCTCTGCGGCCTGTTATCTGTCACCATCACGCGCATCAGCCCCTCCAACACCAATCTTTTCCAATATTTTTCCCAGACTTCAATGCTTGAATCGGGCCACATCACACAAGCTGCTGGGCAGTATTTCTGGTTGGGACACGAGTTACATAAGATGTACAAAGTGTCATGGGGTGATTGCAGATCTAACTATTTTGAGAGTCGAAAGCGTTGACAATATTTGCTACTAGCTCACGCCCTCCCAAAAAACAGATAGAGTTAGAGTCTGGCCTATGTTGATGATTACGTTTTTCGTTTTGACATCCGAAGCTCAAATCATGTCACGTGACGTGTCGAACAACATGTCGTAAATGCCTCAACGTCATGACGCATCACATTACAATTTAACGGCTCAATAAAGTGTGTCATTTGACGTGTTGTCAAATGTCAAACGTCAGATCGAACATGCTCGATGACTTGGTACAGTAGAGTAAGAATATCTAGAGTCAAAGCTTTGTACAAAATGGATTAAAAGTGTTTTTAATCACAAAGATATCTAGAGATCGCAACGCTTCCAAGGACAACACCACCGTCACCGGCACATCAAGCTCTCTCCAGCGGTGAGATCAACGCCGTCAAGGATGGGAGTGACGTTCATGCTTAATCAGGGTCAGCAACACAGGTTCAAGAAACCTTGCCGATCTGGACGGCTGGCACAAACAGCTCCAATGTGGCCTCGCTCTTAGTTTGGAACAGCATGAAAAATAATTAGTACATTCCTCTTTGTAAAACATTACAAATACAGAAAATAAAAACATCAAACTTACCACTGGATGCACTCCTGGTAGTTCTCCTCATTGAGCTGCCATTTTTCTGTATCGTTGGTAACCTCGTTCGCGAATAAGTCAAAAGATAAGTAGAGCATGAAGTATGGGGGAGGACAAAGGGCCAACTGAAGACACAGATGTCCCCAGCAAGGTATGCTTGCATTCACTTCTTTTGCTGTCGCGGAAAGTAAAGCTTGGGAGGCTACCAAGAAGTGATGAGTTGGGCTTGGCAGCATATAACATAATATAGACACGATCTCACCTTTTAAAAAAAGCGCCCTGGCCTCGCGGACTTTCTTCTCCATCATGGTATTCTCCTGTGGTAGTGACTCCGCCAGAAAAAAAATCATCTGATCCGTTCCCTGTGCCACCAGCAAGTGAAGAACAAAAACAACAAATTTGGTAAGCGCTTTTATGCAAGTAAACGATATGATTAAAAACCATCACATCTTTCCTAACCCTGACTCGACCGGCGAAGGAGAAAATCCGTCCGACGAAGACCAGGGATCCAGGAGGAGGGCAGGCACATTCGGGCCCGGACGAGATGGCATCAGCAGCTCTGCGCTGCGCCGCTCGTTCCCACTCAATGCTGCACAGCAGCAGTAGAACAAGAAGAGTGAAATTGATCATTATCACCACTCAGCGCGTTAATTACTAATCCAAAAGAAATACTCACCTCTTGCCCGCAATAAAATTACAGCTGAACCGCCCAGTCCCCTCTCAGCATAAAATGCAAGCAAAGACGAACAGCAACAAATTTGGTGAGAGCCTTTCTTTGTGAAAAAGAGTCGATCAAAAACAAAACTCACATTTTGCTTCTCGTAACCAGCTCCAGCGACTGCGTCACCAATTCCACTCGGTATCGCTGCCACGGTAACAGTAGAGCAAGAACAAATGAATTTGGGAATGCCTTTCTGCTCAAACGATTTGATCCAAAATAAGGACTCACCTAAAATTACGGCATTTCTGGGCGGTGGCGGCAAAAAATTGCGGCGGCGTGCGACCAACGCCAGATTAAGCACGTGCACATAGCGTGACAGGCCAGGGGATCACCAGGCCAGGACCAGGAGATTCACTGGATATCCAACTACGGCAAACGATGCAACGAGCCATTGCAGAGAATGGAAGTGGCATGACTAAATTGAAATTGGGGCGCCGGCGGAATAACTCTCCACCGAGTTGGCCAGCCTGGCCATGGCATGATTGATGTTGTGTTGTGGTTTGGATTTTTTGGTCCCGTGATGGGCTTCCTGATACAATCTACACGTGACTTGCACGTGTTGCGGCCGATCCGTGACACCAATTCGTCAGTGCTGGGGCATTTTTGTGATGACGTTACGCGTCATGGCGTCATTAAGTAACAACAAACACTGATAAAGAGAGAGAGGGGGATGGAAAAATATGAAACAAAAGGAGTTGTCAATCATGCACCCAATAAAATTAAATAGTATAATAAACTTTGTTTTATCAATTTACATGTAGAGTTTTGGCATTGCGCTGCCTTCATTTTCTCTCATCCTTCCTTGCTTTGTTATGAGGCACTCTCACTGAATTTAGCGTGCTATCTCTCTCCAGAGGTTCCAAGAATACTTACTTAAGGATAAATAAACATCGCAACGAGTCAGTTGATATTACCCTCTAGCATACAAAAGCACTCTGTAATAACATTCAAAAAGAAGAAAAGGAGGAGTGAAAGTGAACTGTGTTTAGTTTTTCACTCAGGGTAAATATGAATAATTTAGTGGCTCTGAAAAATATTGCATGTATGAGTTATTATGCAAACAATATCTCTTCATATGCATGAACACACAGATCCTTTCTCTTGTTTTAGTGTCAAGTAAGCCATTCCTTGGCTTAATTGTAGTGCTACCTAGCAAACACTAGTAAATCAAGTTGTAACCATGTCAACCGAAAGATTATGATTTTACCTCGCCTGTAGATACCCAATTACCTACATACGTATCATACACTGTGTATCAAAACACTCCAACACTACGTAAACAAGTCCCTTCGTTCATAAATCCCTGAATATTATTTTTGGTCCGCTTTTGAATATATGTGGGTTTCTTAAGCACGAAGCGGTGTATATTGCTATGTTGATGTGGTGGGGTCCACATCAATCTGCGTCCTGGGTCAATATAATATTAGAGAGGTACATATGTTTTCGAAAACTGATCAACAATGGACAGACGAAATTGGACGCCCTCAAAATTGGTCCACCTTGTCCTTGAAGTCACCAACTGCTTCCTGAGGAGAATACTATTCACCGCTGCCGGCACCTCCTCGTCGATGATGTGGTGTAAGAGCCCCTGATTTTGTGTCAATATTGCCCCCTTTGTGCTTGTGCTGAACCATGAGGTCATTGTGGCTGCCCCCCAAAAATACCTCCAGGTGCATCTGGTCATATCTGCCGTTCCCCTGCCCTTACTTGTCACTGTCTCCAACCCCTTCAGGTTGTAATTATGATCTATGTGTTTTGTCTGAGCACACCCATTTTTACGCTGCCCAGCAGCGAATTTCAACTTGTCCCCCAAATTGGTATCCCCCCTTTAAATGAAATTACCCCCCCCCCCCGATTGAAGCAAACAATTCGTCTGCTTTTCAGCTTTCAAACCATATCCTGGGGGCCTCCTAGCTCCAAGATTAGGCCCCAAACAAGCTAATT
>JALLPA010001253.1:0-11379 GCA_036939895.1 Thalassiosira exigua
GCTACATCCCGAGATGGATATATCTAAATTTGGACCAGCTATTTAGAGTTGTTTACTACAGTTTCCAAATCGACTGTTTTTTGACACCCCCCGCGTGATTTTTGACACCGAAGGTGTGATTTTTCACGCTTTGGCAAATTCTGGCGAATTCCTCTGTATAGATCACGGCGGAACTTGTATTAAAAATCTCTATCGCGGTGGTTGCTAGCAAGCCTGCCGTCACAAGTCACAACTCGCGGCGGCGACGACGACGACCATGGCCGAGCGTCTGCCCTAGCCGGCCTTGTCCGGAGGTCGGATGTCATGGGGCTCACTGAGAAGTTTGCAGCGTTGCAAACGGACGGCCAAAGCCACGCCTCGGTCGCGCTCGGAATCTTCCGTGGCATCTTCTTCCCCGACCCTACCCCTCCACCGCGACCGACGAAGCTGAAAGTCTTCGCCGCGGGCCTGCCCCGCAGTGGCACCGGATCCCTCGCCTCGGCGCTGACCGAGCTGGGATACCGTCCCTGCCAGGGCCCCGGGACGATCGAACTGGCTCCCGCCCTAGCCGAGCACTACGTGCCGGACGAAGGTTGCAATCGAGCTTCGCACTCGGACCTGATCCGCTACCAAGAAGCGCGCGGCTTCGACACGCAGGGGTTCAATCAGCTGGGGTGGAAGCTGTGGAGAGAAGCGGCGTCCGACCCGGACGTGAACATCATACTCAACGAGCATCCCCGCGGGGGGGAGGGGTGGGCCGAGTCGTGGTCGAGCTTCGTCCCCGATCACATTCATTCCTTCAGCCGACGCCCGTTCAGCTTCTAGGACTCGATGGTGCAGATGATGAAGCTCCAGCGCGAGTTCTTGGGCTACGTGGGCGATTTCGCGAGCGACTGCGAGGGGTGCGAGCGCGACCCGAGAGATCCACCGTTCGCGTTTCCGGGGTCGCAATTGGTCCCCGCCTACAAGGAGCACAAGCGATCGGTCGTCGCGGGCGTCCTGGAGGAGCGGTTGCTCGTGTTCGAGCCGACTCAGGGATGGGACCCGCTTTGCGAGTTTCTCGAGGTGGAGGACTCGGACTGTCCGACCGGGATAGAATACCCGAACATGACGGATCGACGGATGATGATAACGATGTCGACGGTGGCGCTGGTGTTGAACTGGATGTGGCCTGTCGTTGCGCTGACATTCGTTGCGGTGATTGCTTTGGGGTTGTACGGACTAAAACGCAAGCGGAAGAAGAAAGTCGCTTGATTGGGCCCAAGAGGTTTCTCAGATAATGGCTGATGTACTACCCTTGATTGTTGAAGCCGTGTTACTGTCTAGTGGGCCCGCGAATAACAACACATGACAAAGAACATAGGCGCTCTGGTGAACTACAGAGCTCAGCAGACTCTGCTAAGAAGGGGCCATATGAGACGTTTTTGACGACTGTAAAACAGATATGCCAAGTTGTTCATACGCTACTAGTTTGATAGTGAAGCCGATGATTTGGCTACGTCTATGTCGTGGTGGTGAACTGGACGACTCCTAGGATGGTCTGAAGTAGTGTTGATTGTTAGCAACGGTGCTTTCGTTGCATGTCACGCATTGCAAAATTTATCATCGCTCTTCCCAATGGGCTCCTATCCTGATGCCCATCATCGACGTTGGACGCTGCCATATTCACTACGACAAGCACTCCTGAAACATTCCTTCCCACTCCCCTTCTGACGGCACGTCCCTCGATGCCTTTGTCCCCACCCCAAAGTCGGCATTTGCTGCCCCCTCGAGCTCCAGGCTCCTGACCATCGCCTCGGCCACGCCACACCGACCGCTGTCCCCGTCATGCTCCTTGGCTCTCGTCGCTGCGAACACGGCCCCCATGCCCGGTCCTGGCAACACGTCTCCCTTCGCCAACTTCACTCCGCGGACGCTGCAGTCAAACAGCAGTTGCCACTTGACAATGTCGTTCTTCGTGAGGTCGTAGTAGGATTCGGCGAGGT
Organism: Thalassiosira exigua; assembly: GCA_036939895.1. Classification (NCBI taxonomy): domain Eukaryota; phylum Bacillariophyta; class Thalassiosirophyceae; order Thalassiosirales; family Thalassiosiraceae; genus Thalassiosira; species Thalassiosira exigua. The sequence goes on from JALLPA010001253.1 coordinate 1,965, forward strand.
ACTGCGGATACCGGTTCGATTCGCCGCATGCCCCGCCTTTGAGCGTCCCGGCGCGAACGACGGTCCAATCTGATCCGCAGTCCTTAGCCGCGGTTCGAACGTTCGTCTCGTACTCCCGATACGCGCCCGCATTGGAGATGTCCCAGACTTGGGCGTTGACCGCCTTCCGCGAGGCGGCCACGAACACCCCCATCCCAGACCTGTTGAGATTGCGGCTCATGGCCACGACTCGCTTCAGCTTCACAACCCGCGACGGGTCCAGCAGGTAGTTCAGGATGGAGGGATCGACGACGGTGTCCACGTCGTCTGTGGCGATCATGAGTGCGTCCGTCTCGGACAGCAATTCCTCCACGCGGTCTGAGTCAGACGCCGGCACCAGCTCAAGGTTCGACATCGTCTCGCTGAACCCGTCTGTGGCTGCCAGCTGCGTCATGGTTTCCATGTCGGCCGACGGGCAAATGATCCACGACTTCCCGTGGCCACGGTGTGCGGCAACCTTTGCTATTAGGACGGGGAGGTATCCGCTCCCCACCGTGCCGACAGTGCTGGACTCCGAGGGCGCAATAGTGGCAGACAGGGGAGAGAGTCGTCCACGCGTGGTCACAGTCGAAGGAGTCGTCCTCCTCGTCCTGGCCCTTGGAGAGGACAGCACTCGCGGACATGCAGGCCGCAAATGAGAAGAAAAGGCATGGGAGGAGGGGATGGCGGAAAGGGCAGCGGCGCCCAGGGCAGATAGGTGGAGGGGCTTCATCAAAGCGAAGGAGGTTTGTTGCAATGTGAGCGCTCTGCCTGGTGCTGTATTCTGATAGATTCTGATGTTGAAGCAGGTTGATGTCTGGATCTTTCCTCCGAGGGACGGAGTTAACATTCCACGTGGAAGAAAAGTAGGTAAGTATGTAGGTATCGTACGACATAACAGTTAGACGAACCAAATCAATGGAGAGCGAGAGTCGTGCATGGAGAAAGGATTGCGTTTTAGTTTCTTGCCAAGGAAAGAGCCGTGAATCGCAAGACAGAATGTATTCAAACACCCTTACCTTAACTCAGTGCATTCATCTCTGCTAGGCTCAATAGGTAGCAGACGACAGTAAACCCAAGATGAACCTATGGATTCGGTTGCCCTGCCCTCCACCGATGCAAGCGCTTTGGAACAGACTTCCTCCTTCGTTTTCGGCTGCCGTCTCCGCCATTTGAAGCGTTCACTACGAAAGAGAAGTCCCGGACTGCCGCATGCTCACATCCCGACGGCATATCCTTGAGGTGTTGAGTGTGTCTATAGTGCTGGGCCATCCATTCCTGAAGACGGAATCGGTGCTGTGGTTGTTGCTTTTCATCAGCGCGCGATTGCACCTCTTCGAACGCGGACACTATAGATTCAATCCGAGTGTTCATCAAATCACCCATTTGCCCTGCATTTGAATAGGGTGTCGATGAAGTCTCTCCAATCCCATTAGGAGAATATGAGACTTTGTTGGAGCTTTTCGAGCTCGCATCATCTCTTCTCGCCTTTGCCAAAGCTAATTCTACGGCATGTGCTGCCTCGGATTGACTTGTATAAGATCCAAGAAAGACATCCATGCTTCCCATATTCAGGGTAGCAGCCCAGCGATTCGAATCTGGGAGTCGGCGAACTCCGCGGTCAGGATATGCAGTGTCTGTAATAGGTATGGGTTCAGGGAGTGAGGGCGGGGGCACAGGAGGAGCTTTGGGTGTAGTAAAGTGAGCATGTTTCACTTCCGGCTCGTAAATTGCAGCACAAGTCGTGGATGCGGAGGCTTCATAGCGCTGGCCTTTGCCCTTGCCATTCTCCGTGGGCAACGAACCTGAGTACCTCACCCCATCTATGGCGTCACCGCCGATATTGCGTACGCAATATTCCTCTCTCAGCAGCGCGCCGTCCAGTATAGCATTGGGAGGCAAACAACCCTTTATCCAATCAGCCTGAGCCGCCCGAAACGCTTGACTAAAGCCACCAATCACACAATAAGTCATGTCTCGCACAGAATCAGCAGGCTGCGATGTCAAGGATATCTCGCAGAGGAAATGGAAGTCTCCAGCTCGAGAGGTGACGGGTTCGTTCGCGTTGAAATCTTTCCATGGCCTCAATTGGCCCTTGCTCGACCACAGCCCGCCACAAGGCAACAGTTTTTGTCGTGTAGCCGAAGGAAGCAAGTGATCCATGTACGGCTTCACAAAGATTTTCTTCTCCCTCCGGAGGAAGTCGGACGCTTTGCCTTGGTAAGGATGCGGCATGGGCATCCGAAAAGAAACTTTGCATGGCCAGATGTTGGTCCAGTTCGTGACGTACTTGATCGATCCCATGCTCTCGGCTTTGCTCATTTTCTTTTGTTTGCTTCCCGGCATGACCATGAACCCCTTCAAAGCTTTGGTGTAGGTGAATATTCTCGCCAAGCGTTTATGTGGATACGGAAGCGTTTCGTCCCAAAATGAAGGCCATCCTTCGTAATGTACCGTGACATGACATTTTCGCTGTGGTACATCATCACGAGCATGATACTTAGGCTTAGCTTGGCGTTTTCCAACCGGACTGGTCCCCTCAGCGTCAGTTCCATAGGATACGTGAGCTATTTTGGCCATCTGCTCCCGAGCGAATGGAAGTTAGAATGATTTGATGACACGCAGCGAAGTTGAAATGCACGTCATACAATACTTACATTCCAAACCAACTCATCGTCCAGTATTTCTACTGGCATGCCAACTTTGGGCTCCACTCCTGTTGAGATTTAGCCAGTGTGAGAACATTGAGCAATTTGTTTAGTACCAATTCAGTGATCACACCATCTCGCTCACCTGACAAGTTTGACTCCGAATCGTCAACAGAAGAGAAGTCATAGTCAGCCGTATCACTTGTGCCATTGGCTTTAACTGGAGAATTGTCTGCGTCTCCGTCGCCTTTCTGGGATGAGGCGGACGCTTCTGCTTTCACCTTGTCTGACCCATCGTCCGAGCATTTGGGGCAATGCCACAAGCAATCCCGGAGGTAGTCCAGATTGACCCCGATGCACCCGGAGTGGTACGTCGTGTTGCAATCGCCGCAGCAAATCAGCTCTGAAGGAACGAAGCGAATGATTCGTGAGCGAACAGAAGCCGTGCTCAGCGTAGCTCAAAGTAACAAGGGAGCTCGTTTCAGTGCACGGCGCACAGCAGGTGGGAATCGTGCAAACAAGTTTATCCGTGACATGCAGCCCGCCACTCACCTCCTCCATCGCCGCAAATGTCGCATTTGTCGTCGTCGCCATCCGGAGCGTCCTCCCGTCGATTCGCGGGGGGCGACGGCGCATCCACCGCCTCGAAGTCCCTCCCCAAAGAGACGCCTCCGACTCCGACGCCGACGATCCCCTTCTCGCACCCGTCCGCGCCGGTCGAGGACTCCCACCCCTCGCCCTCGTCCCCCGACGGGCCGTACGGATCCTCCGCGAGGGCGCACTCCGCCCCGCGGTTCCCGCGCTGGCACGCGCGCGTCCGGGCCCGTCGGCGCCCCGGGGAAGTTCGGTCGGAGCTCCCCGGGGCCGCGTCGGCGCGGCCGGATTTCGCCTCCTTCGTCCCTCTCCTCTTCACCTCCTCCTCCTCCTCCTCGTCCTTTCCGGCGCCCTTGTCGTCGTCGCCGTCCGATCGGCAGCTGGGACAGTGCCACGGATCGGGGAGTTCGTCCGGGCATATTTCGACGCCCCCCAAGCCCATGACCTCCCCCAAGCAGGTCGAGTGGTAGGCGCCCGGACAGAAGTCGCAGCAGATCAGATCTGCGAAACGGAGCGCGGGGAGCGATGCGTCAATGCCTCGTTCGCGAAAACTTCCGGCGAAAGAAACGGGCCAAACCGCAGACAGCGGGCGAGGACCCTTGCTCGACACCAAAGCTGGTTTCCCGCCAACTTCGACCAAGCTTCGTTTCTTTGATGACTTCGACCCACCCTACCCTAACGCATCGATTGGATGCTTTTGCAACGCAACTTTCATCATCGACAAACCCAGCGCAACCGGGTTTGTACTCTCCGACGTTGACACTTGACACAAAACCGCGAGAAGATCAAGACGGGGAAACTCACCGCCCCCCTCGCCGCAGCCGTCGCACGCGCTTCGGTTCCCGTCGTCCGCCGCCTCCGCCTCCGCCGCGACCTCTCCTTCGTCTTCGTCCTCGTCTTCCTCTGTGTTTCCCCCCTCGGCTCTGCTGCCCTCGTCCTCGCAGCGATCGTCGTCCTCGTCCCCCGACAGCCCGTACGGATCTTCCGCGAGCGACAGCTCCACCCCGTGGTTCCCCCGCTGGCAGGCGCGCGTCGCCCGACCCCGTCGACGTCCCCAGAGGGTCGGATCCGGGCTCTCCGGTCCTCCTCCCTCCTTCTCGATGCTTGCGCTCCCTCCTCCTCCTCCTCCGGCCGCCTCGCCCGCCTCCTCCCTCCTCCTGGCCTCCTCGAACCGCACGCCTTCCCTCGCCGCTCGCTCCAGCAGCGACGTCAGCGCTCCGACGTGATGGACGTGCGCCGCATACAAATCCGCCGCCCCTGGCGCGGACGCCGCGTCCTCCAGCACGGCCAGGATCGCGGCCTCTTCGGAGGAAAAGTAATCTCGTCCCGCTTCGCCGCGGGTGCCGAGGGCGGAGGCGGGGGGGACGAAGGCGTGCGAGGAGCGGGCGAGGGGGTCGCGGGTGGGAGAGGACCGCCAGGCGAGGTCGGAAGAGCTTTCGCCGCCTCTGCTTGGGCTTCTTTGGCGTCCCTCGCCTCCGTCGCCGCCCCGCTCGGCGCCCCGCTCGGCGCCGCCGCCCTGCTCCCTCAGCCTCCGCCACAGAGGGTCGAACGCCGCCCTGCGAAACGTCGCGCTCGTCGTCGTTCCTCCTCCTCCGCCTCCTCCCTTCGTTCCCCCGCCGGTCCTCTCGCCCCCGCCCGTTCCGCCCCGCGCGAACGCCGCGCAGATTCGCACGGCCGCCCGGGCCGACGCGAGGGTGACGAGCCGCCGCGGGCCGAGGAGGGCGTCGTCTCCGACGGACGACGAGGAGGACGAGGAGGATCCGTCGGACGGGGTCGGCGAGGATGAAGAGGAGGACGAGGAGGAAGAGGAAGAAGAAGAAGAGGAAGGGGAGCGGCGCGAGCGACCGCGGTCGTCCTTGCGGTCGTCCTTGCGGTCGTCCTTGCGGTCGTCATTGTCGTCCCCGCCGCCGTCGTCGCTGCTGCTGCTGCACAGGTCGATGGGGCCGTCGTCGGCGGCGGCGGACCGTCCGGACGACGCCGCCGAAGCCGATGCGGACGGCGCCTTCCGCTTCGGCATCGCCCTCCGTTCGTCCGCGCGGATTGGCGCTGGAGAGAGCAGAGAGCGGAGGGGGGCGACTTTTCCGTCGTTGGTCGTTGGGCGGAGCGCGGAGAGAGCTCGGGGCGGGATCGTAGCGGGAGGAATCAGCGGGCTAAAGCTAAAAGCGGGATGGAAAGGGATAGAAAGTATTGCCCGTTCTTTTATAATTTTATTAGTACATATGAATAATATTATCAATAGAGGGCTAAACCGTCTTTCCGCGAAAATGAATACCATACTAACACGGGGGAAACGACCGCTGCTGCGACGGGAGGGGACGAGGGGGCGGGGAAGGGGGACGACTGAGCGAAGAGAAAACCCCGTCGCTGGGCCCCCGACCCTCCGCTTCCCTTCTACCTTCTCCCTACGCTACCGGCTCCTGGGCTCGGGCGTCGCCCTCTCCTTTCGTAATTGATCGTTGCCTACCCGGACGTCCGCTACGAGTCTCATTTGATCGGAAAAGCGTTCGAGTGCCTTCGTCCGAAGCATGGAGGTGCAGTGGACCCTCTACACGGGGGCAGAGGACTTCTCCAATCGGGATGATATCGCTCGAGTTCGGATGGCTCCAACTGTCACTGAGGTTAGAGACGGAGCCTTTAAGGATTGCAAAGGGTTGAAAGAGGTTGATCTCGGCAATGTGACCAAAATTGGCGACAAATCATTCTGGAAATGTTACTCATTGGTACACCTCCACTTTCCACGCACTGTTATTGAAATTGGTGATGAATCATTTTACAATTGCACTGGATTGGAGAGCGTGGATCTTGGCAATTTGTCAAAAATTGGAAGGGGTGCATTCCAGTGTTGCCGTTCGTTAGCTCATCTCCCCCTTCCACACACTGTCACTGAAATTGGTGTTGGTGCATTTTCTAATTGCTATTCGTTAGTGGAGGTGGATCTTAGCTACTCTAAACTCCTGACAATTGAAGAAGAAACATTCGATGGCTGTTTCCGACTGAAAAGCCTGACTCTCACATCTACTCTTGTGGCCATTAAGACTTGGGCTTTCCGGGGTTGCTCAGCTTTACAGAAGTTGGAACTTAACAATGATCTCCAAAAAATTGGATTCGGTGCATTCTCATACTGTAACAAACTGAAAAGCCTGACTGTTCCATCAACTCTCATGGACATTGGAGAGAGGGCATTCTGGTCTTGCGAGTTGTTGAGGACTGTAGATTTCAGCTTCGGCAGGGGAGTACATCACATTCAAGAGGCAGCGTTCGGCCGATGCACGTCTTTACGAACCATCAAGACGCCCCCAAATGCATTCGCCATCGAATGGGGAGATGACCCCAGTTGTGCCGTGGCAGAGGACATGATTATTCCTTGTGCCGACAGGGGCGTTGACGTAGTTGAGCGTACGGTAGTCGCTGGGAACTTCGGTCAGAGCAAACATTTTCTAGCAGAAGTCGACGAAAAGATCACTGGAATTATCAGCCGACAGGATCTGACGAAGGAAAAAAAGTTGGAACTGGTTCGAAAAATGATTGTCTATGTCAAATTGTCCGATGCCACAACGTGCCTTGAGCTAGCGCTGTTGAAAGCGAGGACTGACAAAGAAAGATATTTGGCAACAGCTCCCCTTACTCGAAAAAGACGGAGAGAAACGAGGGACAGTTATCGAGTCGTTTGTGGGGCAGAGATTATAATTCCAAATGTCCTAAAGTTTCTTGACGGTAGTTAAACGGGGGAGAGTGTTGAGAAAGCAGTCCCCAAAAGCAGCTATGACAGCTGTCTTCTGTGTTTTGATAGTGTCGACGGGGACCGGTTGTTTCGATTTTTGGCCTTTTGTGGATTTGCTGGGCGTTTAGGATATAGCATAGAATAAGTATCAGTTTCTTGTTGATGATTTTTAGAAGCCCTGGTCTGTGTTTTGGTGTGATAGTTGCCAGCACAAGGTGTCAAACGACCAAGAACTATCGTTTCTGAAACGCCTCCTTTTTTCAGACGTAATACTTAGTGAGTTTGACACAGAGAAACCCTTCATTTTTTCCATCAGGGGTAGTGTATCACTTTGAATAAAGGAATTTGCTCATAGTAAACCTTAATTCTTCGAAAGGGAAACGGGAGGGGCATTGTTTTTTGAGTTGTTGTACATAAGGAGGTAAAACAAAACTAACATCGCATGCTACTCACAGCAACCAGTGGCAACTGGCTCTTCTAGAGCAAAATCAAGCTATGACTTCCTGATGCCATCATTGTAAAAGAAATCTCCATCCTGGTCTCAAAGAATTTTCGTTTCATATCTTAAATGGTAGTAAATGCATTCATCAGAAGAACTCCCCAGACCTTATGTTCAGTGTTTTACATTTTGAAGTAATATCCAGACCTAGTTCTGTGTTCTGTAAGATATCTTTTGAAGCTTCAGTTACCCGACACTGCTAGGGGGTCTGGCCATAAGAGGCAGAAAAAATAAAAATCTTCCAAAATCTTATTTCGTTGTTCTAACACCTTCCAGTTGACCTAACTAAGATGTATATAAAATCTTTTGGTAAAAAACAAATCCACCTAGAACCATCTCAAACTGGGCATGACATCAAAATTTTTAGCTTTCCATTAGGGCTGGCCTTAGCTGGAATTTACGTGTTTTGTGACGCTTCCATGAAGCTCGTAATCAAATGACATTGTTCGTGTCGTACGACATGTCGTGTGCCATAAAATCATAGTTGACGTTTACGCCGTCCAAAAATTAGATAGTTTACGTGTGTGTTTTATGATCCTGTACTGCACTGTATGTATGTAGCCATCATAAGTATTGTAGTGGTCTGTGCTATCAGGCCACATCAGGCTAGGCGCTGCTCGATTGAGCTCAGAGGCCATCTTCTAGGTTGACAATGCTCCTTGAAGTGGTGGCCAAGTGGCTTCACTTGGGCCCAGTGTGTGAGTAGGGTGTTGCTCTGCGTTCGTATCAGGGCCCAGAAGAGAAATAATACCCGTTGCTGCTTTTGATGCAGGACCAATTGATCATCGGAATCGACAGTTGACCCTTCCTTCAATTTCTCTTTGTACTTCCTTGTCAAGATTGCGGTAGCAAATAAGGAATAAGCAATTGGGAGTTTCTTTTCTAGCTGTCCGTAGAAGTAGCTAGTTGTGAACCTTGAAAACACTGGGTGTTCCATTTTTGAAAACGAAGGATCTTCGTTTTCTAAGGCCAGTTTGGGTAGGTTCCACGGTTTTAGTGAGATTTTAGTATAAGATTGGTTCGTTGGCGATTACGAACTATGTCACCACGATCACCAGCTCAATTCCTTCTTCACTATCATCACCCACCTCCAGAAGAGATCCAGCCTGTTGCAATATGTGGCCATCATCTTATCAAAGCACCTCTCATCCCACAGCACAACCCCCAACTTGTTGTTTGCAGGACAAAGGGACTGCATATGACACTCACTTCTTATGAACAATTGAAGGTGATGATGCCTATTGTCAGACAGCAAGATGATATGCCCCAGTTCCATCTTTGATATTGCTTTTCTACTGCTCTGCCCGATATTCGTCAAGAATACTTCAATTACTTCATAGCACTAAATGATGAAAGATTAGGCCAAAGTCTACAACCACCACTTGAGAGAGGTATGTGCTGTGTCACACCAGTAGTTGTACGTACGTATCAACCTCCGGAGGATCCTTCGGAGGTCGATACGTACGTACAACTACTGGTGTGGTGCTGGGTAGAGAGAAACACATGGGGAACTCTTTTGAGTCCTGAGGGGAGGTTTGGAATATTCTTGGGACTTCGTTATTCTGAACATGAATGGCCTCTCACTGATATGCTAGCTAATCTATGCAATGAAATGGATTTGAACCCCACAGATATAGCTACAAATATTTGAAAAAGCATAAAAACATCTGATACTGAAAAACCAAGTGGTGCATATTATGCAGTGTCGAAGGTCAAAGATGAAGTTGCGAGAACATAATATGTACTACTAAGAACGTGGGTAGCAATTTAGAGTGACTGTTTAAAATTGGTGTCCTCACTTTAAGTTAGTATCATTAAATAAAATATGGGTGTATGTATTTTGGTGGTCGACCACCAATATTTTTTGGTGGTCGGTCGCAGAAGTCGAACAAAACCGACCACCAAAATCTCGCACCGACCACCAAAATCATATTT
>JALLPA010001254.1:0-11374 GCA_036939895.1 Thalassiosira exigua
GGCTTTTCCGTTCTAGGATTTCCCTAATTTGTACCTAAAGATTTTAATTATCTACACAAAGCAGGATAAAAATTGGTCGGAATCATTTTGGTTTGAATCCGTGCAAGTTTCGTAAGATGATATCATACATTAGCCAAAATAGTGTAATTCTGCCTATTTTTATTTCAATGACATGAGATGCCGTGATCGGTCTCGCCGTGGCGTGGTGTTCCATCGGCATTCGGTGTAATTATTTTGCAATTACCGCGATAGCACTATCGCTGTGTCATCTCATGAGATGCAAGCTTCGTTGAAAGAAGCCTGATATCCTAGAATTCCATTCCATTTTTATTCACTTCTCAAACTGAGGATAACACTCAGTGTGTAAAGATGGAGGCTAATTTCTCCCCTCCACCTTCTGCAATCTCACATGACGTGAGTGAGAGATAATACTACCTACTACATACCTTACTCTCGAAAAGTGAACATAATTCAGAGAGGTGGATATTTTGCAGAGATACGATATAACATGTACTGTTTTTCTGCACTTCATCCGCAGGGCAACACATTGTCATCTAGTAATTCATTAATAGAAAATGTAACATGAAACTGGTGCCATACATTTTACATAAAAAGCTCTCTTATTAAAAAACTACAAATAAAGCTAAAGTAGATTGACATTAGACATGATTGTTCATAAATAGACAAAGAATTGACATAAACTTTTCCTTTTATTTAACAAACCACATATGTATGCCAATAAAATAAATACGTTTCTAAGTTCAATAAGCAAATCATATGCTGATGGGCAGCAAGCATATTTGCAAGAATCAACTCACAGCACGGGCATTTGATAATTTAATTGAGGCCACCACACTGAGAGAATTTCGACCTGACCCCTTAAGTGTGTGTGTCAAATGAGAAAACTTTGGCAGTAACTAACATTGAAAACCGTGATTATTTTGATGTTACTCACGTATGTATCACTTGCATTGAGAGATGAATCATTTCCCTCAGCGACTTTATTTCTCCATTCCCCTAATATTCACATAAAACAAAGTTTTAGGAAGTGGAATTTTGACAAAGATATGATGGCTTTGTATCAGGATGAGTATATATTTCCTCTTAGATCACACATGAATTTGCTCTTAAGTCGGAGCTAAGCTTTGATGGATGGTATCTTCACTGACTTCTCAAACTATTTCACCAAGACATATCAGCTTGTCATTCTTTGTTGGGCATAGAGATAGGGGTAATGGTGAAACAAGAAAGTCAATATGTACATTGACCTTGATCTGTTGTGTCACGTGACATCAACTTGGTTACTTACCTTCCGGCGTTCAAACAGTATAGTCCCTCAAAATTTCTTCCAAGATGTGTTTTGTTACAATTTTAGTAAGTAAGAATTCACTAGTATACAAAGGAAGTAGGTCAAAATGGCGTCATGAGGGATTTCTAAAACTGAGAATATTTTTTAAAACTAATGTGTCATGGAAGCAACAGAGGACATGATTAACTGCATCAAAGAGGAGTGCATTCATAGAGGTACAAAGACACTGTTGCTGTTGCACAACTCAGATGTGGTTGCATTAGACTCATAGAGCTCATTGGAACAACAGACACCCTTCCGATAACAGTTGAAAAACACTTTGTAACAACGCATGCAACAAAAAGGTGTCATTCAACCCAAAGAAATTGACTAATACATCATTTTAGTTGATGTTGGTGTTTGTACAAATACTATGAATATCTAAAAGTTGAAGTTAAGTTCACCAACTCTATTCGATTGTGATGTAAGATGTAAGATGAGCTGGGTTGTCATCTGAGATTCTATTTCTTGTGTTTTAATATGCCTATGACACTATATATAATATAGAACACACACACTTTACCCTTTACCTTGCAAATGGAATTGGTTTTGATCCTATAAATAGTGGCCCATCATTTTGACATGTTCCAGCCATGGCAAACATTATTCTACATATGAAATGGAACTATGTGGCATTAACTGTGGTGCTCCCCATTACCCCTTAAATTGATACTGTTTGCTGAAATTGTAAGGAACATGGGAATATGTTGTCCCCCAATATTTGAATGTCAAAAGACATCTACAAATCTTTCCATTTTAGTTAAGCATCAATAAATGATTAACACCTTACAAATACTAGTATGACAATCCACCGTTGCTATGACTGGCTGCAAAAGTGCTATAGTTTAATTCACCCTTTTCTGTACTGATGAGGAAAGTTTGAGGGTGAGGGTGATATCATGTGCTCCCCTGATCAAAACGTCAATGATATTGTGAAGAAATCTGTTTTACCTCATTTTAAGTACAGTTGTTGGCTTTCACTTACATCAGTTATTGATATACCGCAAAGCAAGAAGGAAGGGATGCCATAGAAACTATTTTCACGGTCATATATCCTATCACTTGAGAGAAAATGACTGTACTTGGATTTTTAGTTTCAACAACTACAACGATGCCTACATGATGTTCGTAACCCGTCACGGGCACAGGCAACAGCACAAGTGCAAAGAATATAAATACCTTAATTTGAACATCTGTGTGCCAACTAACCGTGCACGTTGTCATGCTCACTTGTCAACACTTGATAGACAAAGACCCTGGTCATCTGCCGTGGGTCAGATGAACGAAATATGGGGGTTACAAGAATACTGGATCTGAAAATTTTCCCAGCAAAAAAAAACAAAATATTGGTGATGTGAAATAGTTTAGAAATCCATACTCTTTATCAATTCAAAACATTGCTTGTAATTGCTAAATTGTTTATATTTCAGTTGTCCTCAAAGCTCTTTGAGGTATTGCATCTAGTACTGGTGCATGCAAAATACCATGTTGACTCATCATTCTGATGAATTTCATGGAAACACATAGACATTATTTAAACTGGGTTTTCCTCAGCATAGATGCTTCAGAGCATCAGGGGAATAAAAATGATAGCAGTCACAAAGAGCTTCATCTCCCCTAACTCAGATGATAGTTGGCCTTGATTTCCAGAGTTAACAAATCATTTATTTGCACACATCGTATGATATGTATTGAACATTCATGTGATTGTATTTCTAAAAAAGTGAAAATTATCTATTTCAACAGAACTTGCATATGAAAATAACTCCCAAGAATCCTTAGTCATTTAAGTACTACCACATCTTGAGTGGGCGTTAATTAACTTCTCAATGCAAAAGCTATGTCAATGCGGCCAGCAACATAAATTCCCCACGCAGCAACATTAAAACTATAATGCGGTATTTTGATCATCACCACTTTTACTGTAGCCCTTTATGAACTCATCACTTTCATTGACAGCCTTGCACTATTTTTCATTTCAATCTATACTTTGTGAATGAGACCAGACATTGGTAAATGACCAGATTTATTTTGATTGAAAACAAGGGCAAGTGAAGAGGGTATTAGGGGAAGAAGGGAGCACGCCCATGGGATGTGAGTGGAGATGAAAGTAGAGGCAATTGGTTGGGAAGAGATGATGACGGAGTTGGGTCTAAATTTCAATAAAGAGGAAGCTGGAGGCGATCGACAATTTTTGATCTTTTTGATGACACTGAATCACTGTATCTTGAACTTTCAGATGCAAATAACAGTTTGAACCCTGCCGGAACCAGCAATGAATTTGAATTAGCATCCAAACAATGATATTGGCTGACTGAAAAGTCAAAGTAAATGTCTTTTATGTTGTACCAACACATCCCGAATATGCGTTTGCTGTTATGGTAGTTTTCACTTTCATTTCAATTCATAGCTGGACGTATTCTCCTGATTCATGACAACGAAGACTATGTTGTATCAATGGCATCAGGTGTATTTAAGAAATGCATGCTTCGTTGGCATTTGCCAGCGGGCATAAGACGGCCAATCAATTTAGTTAAACAGAGAGCGTGCCCTTGCTACTTGCAGTTTTTCCCGCCCTCCTTGGATCCACAGCCGCGCACATTCTTAAAGCCTTTCCAAACGCTATCGCCGTAGCCATCGCTGTTTCTGATACAGTCTTTCCGACTTTGATTTCACACAAATGCACCGTCGATCTGCTGTTCATCACCAGCGATTCGAGAACGTGGTCGAGCATTTCCACGGACAAGTCTCCCGCATATTCTTCTCCATTGGGGTTAGATGACAAAGACAAGTTGTGGGTGATGCAAGGGCGGTTGGATAAGTCCATCGTGACTTCAACCTCAGCATCTTCCATAGACAAAGGGTTCGTTGAGAAAGGATTCATCACTTATGACATCAGTCTGACAGTGATCAACTTACCACCGTAGCTACCAACGGCGCACCACATTCGATTCAGCCCCGCCTTAGTTCCAAAGGCCGCGTTCAAAACCTGCCCCAAAGCAATGGCCACATCCTCCGATGTGTGATGGTCATCCACGTATAGATCACCCTTGCACTTAGCTTCTATCGACATCATCGCCTCCTTGGCCAGAATGGAAACGAACCGATCCATGGTTTTTATACCCGTGTCGACGTCCATAGAATCCTCCGGGCCCTTGGTCAGCCCGTTCAGCAGCACGTGGACCAATATCGATGTTTCCTTGGTCGATCGCTCAAGCTTGCCCTCTCGACACAGCTCGAGGCTCGCAGCGTACGATCCGCTCTTCGGCCCCCACATGGCCTCATACTCGGCTGATTCGTAGCTGTTTGTATCCGTGCCGTCGACCAAGTTCCGAAGGGCCCTCGAGAAGGCCTTGAACGCCGATTCCACGACGTGATGCCCGTTGTCCCCTCGAACCTTGACCAGCGAGATGTCGATGCCGGACGATCGAGCCAGCTCCGAGAAAAACGTTTCCACGAATTGCGTTTTCAGTCCACCGATCTTCGATCGGCCCTTGTTGGCGGGATATTTTCCGTAGGGCGGCAAGGTGAACTTGACGAGCTCTCCGCCCTTCCCATTGGCCGACGCCTTCTTGGCGAGCACGCATTCTACGAGCGCCTCGTCCAACGGGCAGCAGAAGCGGCTCGACCGTCCTCCCTCGGGAAACTGAAACTTTTTGATCTCCCTGCCCAGGGCCGAGCCGACCGATCCCACGATGTCAGCCTGATCCTCGTCGGCGTAGCGGTTTACCACCTCGAAGGAATGGCTGCATCCTCCCGCGGCGCCTTTCACCTCGCCTTGTTTGGTGACTGTGACGGACACGCCGATCTGGGCATGGCTGTTAAGCTGATCGATCATGTGATCAAAGAACCCGATGCCCGTGGAGATGGGGTGCGGACTTTTCGCCGTGTCGAGGCATGCTACGTCGGATAGGGTGAAGTTGGACGTCATGATTGGGTTGTTTGGAAACAGGAATGGCCCGGGCCCGGGCGCGCGCCGGCGCCGGGCAACACACCGGACAGAGTTATGTTTAGCGATAATGTTACGAACTGACAAAATTAGATGATACTTAATATGATCGCTAATTTTTACGCCGTCCGGTGTGTTGCGGGTGAGGGGCCAGGGGCCAAGCGGTACGATACTTTGCTACACGTGGAACAGATTGCGCACGAACATTGTAAGATAAGCAAGGTAATGATGGTCCCGCCAAAAATCAGTCACCTTAACATGGGAATTAGTAAATATCTTTGGGAAATCCACTTTTGTTATTTCCACCCGACATTTTTTCCATATTTACCTGGTGAACGTGAGATAACACGGACGCGGAACTTTAGAGCTACGAATCGTATCGATCGTACATAGGTAAGTACGATTCGTACAATACTTACGACCTCCTTGGTGATGGGGGATGGGGCCCCTTCACCCTTCACTGCTGAACGGCAAATAAACGATGAACGATGAACACAGAATGAGCTCTTTGGTACCCTCTGACTGAAACTACAATGAGGACCCTTTTGAACAGTTACTTTCAACGATTGAATGCTTGGTATGAAGATGAATTTAATTCAATTGGTAGGTAGGTGGGTAGGTGTATGGTACCATCCGCAGGGGAGGCCCAGAAGTCTCATAAACCTTGTCTCTCCGATATCGAACAGGGGAGACCCAACTCATCTGGCCCCCACAACCAAGCTGCACCCAAACATTGCGAACAAGAACTAAACTCTTGATATGAATATGCGGTGGTTGCCAAAGAACGCAAAGAGGAAGGACAGGGAAACACAACGCACCGAGGAGACCGATCAGCAGGGGGGGTGCCACGATGCATTTGACAAGAAACCCAATCTACGGGAACGCCTGGCAGACTTTGCTGCGTTTGTTTTGGGCACGAGCCCACCTGTCAAATGCGTCCATTGCTGCCTAGATTGCGGGAGCGATGATGCATCAGAGATGACCATGCCGCGCGCATTGGTGGACATGGCTGATGAGCACGACACGCAGATGAGAGATGATGAAAAGCAGAACTTTTCGATCGTCTGTGGCGATAAGTTTGATGTGATTCTGTGCTGCAGATAAGGTTCCCACAACGAAACAACTGTACAATATTCTAACAATAAATGCAACGATAACGAAATGCATTGACTCTTGAGAATACCTTATTGAATACATCCGTGTTCTTGCGCATGAATGTTTGAGGACCAAGCTCAAACACATTTGAAATGTGACAGCTACCAGAACAACTTAAATTTGGCACTCTGTCACCTGCCAACCAGATTTGACGCATAGGTAACATGCTTCCGACACTCATGCTGAAGGAGTAAGCAAATATTATGTCCCATTAATCCTGTATGGCTATCTGATATGGGCCAGGTCCTCCGTACAAACAAAATCTCATTGGCATGCTACAAAGCGCGTGGCAACGGGGCTCATCGAAAAATAGTTTCAGTGGTCACTCAGTCTTCTGCCTCTTTTCCTTCTTCTTTTTCTTCTCCTTTTTCTTCTTCTTGTCTGATCCCCCGATGAAGTCAGATGTATCGTTTCCAATTCCCTCATTGGCCGCCTCGCCCTTGCGTTTTTTACCAGACTTCTTGGCAAATTTGTTCACCAGACGGTCCACGTCGTCCGACGCCGTCACAACCCGAGTCTTGGATCCGCCTCCCCCGCTCTCCCCCGCAATTTTTCCGCCGGAATCCTTGCCACCGCCGTCCTTCTCTAGCAAGCTGGGGTGCACGAACTCTCGCTCCCTCGCCCTCTGCTTTTCGTCGCTCTTCTCCCGGCTCGCCTGCCGCTTCTCCGCCAGCTTCTTCGCCTTCCGCTCCCGCTCCGACAAGAAGTACTCCCCGGAATCGAGCTGCTTGTCGATCTTCGACGGGAGCTGCGCCGGCGGAAAGGGGGTGTAGGATTTCTTCTTCTTCGTCGTCGACTTGGCGGCCGTCGCCGATTTGCCTCCTTCGCCCCCGTCCGCCTCAGGCGCCGCAGCGGCGGCAGCGGCCATCTTCTGCTTCTCCTCCACCAGCTGCCGGGGCTTCCTCCTCTTCACGTTTTTACTCTTGAACGTGGGGAGAAACCGCTCCCAGCTCTCGTCCTTCAGTTTGGGATCCTTTTCGAGCTCCCTCATGATCATGAGCCGCTTGATGTTGTACACGGGGTGGATGTTTTTCATGCACTCCATCACCACCGTGCGCACCTTCTTGATGCCCTTGTGCGATCCCATGACGGCCACGGTATTTCCCTGTACCAGTATGTAGCACTGCGTCAGGAGCTCCAGCGCCTTCAGGGTGGCGCCATCGGGCCCGATGAGGCGCTGCCGCCGCTTCACGAACCGCTCTTTGTTCCGGACCAGTCCGGCGATCTTGAGTATGTCGCAGTGGTAATCGTCGTTCAGGATCTTCAGCGCCTGGGGGGCGGGGATGCTCCTCGCCAGCAGCTTGATGAGGTCCCGCGCCTTCAAGATGATGTACGGGTCGCTTGTCTTCCGCGTCGTGCGGACGGTCATGCTCCCCTCGACCAAGTTCAGCTCGCAGGCGACCTTGTACTTGTCCAGGCTCCGCGTGACGATGGGCCACGCCTCGCGGAGGTACCGCTCGCGGTACTTCGGGAAGAGGGTGGCGAAGGACGACTCCTCGAGGAGGCGGCCGCCGGGGAGGGCGTCGCCGTTGGACTCGTCCCACGGGTTGACCTCCCAGTGGTCGATGTCTGGGGTGTCCCACGGCTTGTCCCGGCGATATTTGTTGTGGTTCTTCTTGCCGCCGCCGCCGGCCCCGTCGGCGCCGCCGCCGGTTCTGCCCGATTGGGACTCGATGATGTTGCTAGAGGACGACATGGTTCTTTTAATACGCCGTTCAGGTTACCCACGCCGTGCGTATCGGCCGGCAAGGACGGGCGGGCGAGGCGACGGCGATGGCGATGGACGCCGCGCCGGCGGAAATCGGAAATGGATGGATATGGGATGTGGGCTGTTGTAGGTGAAAAAAGTCGTATTGACGAAGCTCGCGGAGGAGGCCTGAGATCGCGCAAAGGTGATGCACGAGAATATTATTATTTCTACCAATTAATAGCTCTGTATCATTTCTTATTAGTATTCTTAGTGCGAGCTATTATTAATAATATTAGTAAAAAATAACAGCCGTTACTGCATGCGGTCTTGGCGCTTGAAATCAAGCCGCGACTGAATGTGCACAAAAATCACCGAGCGTGCGTTGGAGGAAAAAGTCCCGGGAGGAGGAGGGCGCACAGTGGGAGGCCGGGTCGTCGGCTCGGCATCGCATAATATCACGGCATTCGGCGTCGTAGGCACCGTCGTCTTGGGCACCGCCGCTCCCGCGACCATGCCTCCCCGCGGCGGACCGGGCCCGCCGGGCCCGCCGCCGTCCTCTCCCTTCTTCGCCCCCTCCACGCCCCGGAAGGTCGTCCAGATCTCCACGCCGGGGGGCACCTCCCGCCTCGTCAAGAAGGAGCCCCCCGCGGCCCGGGAGCACAAGAGCACCGTCGCGGGCGCCACGTCCAACCTCGTCAACGCCATCGTCGGGGCGGGCATCGTGGGCATCCCCTTCGCGATCAAGGAGACGGGGTTGGTCGCGGGCGTGCTGCTGGTGATACTATGCGCGATCTTGACGGAGAAGAGCTTGCGCGTCCTGGTCGAGACGGCGAAGCACGTCGACGTCCCGTCGTACGAGATGCTGTTCGAGTCGACGTACGGTTCGTTCGGGTTCTACTTCATTTCGATCAACATGTTAATCATGGGCTACGGGGGATGTCTGTCGTACCTGACGCTCATTAAGGACACGCTCCCGGTGCTGTTGGGAGTGGAGCCGGGCGACGTGGGGATGGAGAGGGCCATATTGACCGTGAGCACCATGGCGATCATCCTTCCCATCAGCATGCAGAGGGTGAGTGCTCAGTGGTCGTCATGTGCCCTACTGAAGTCAAAGACATCGTATTGATTCATTCTTTTGCTCCATGTACGATTGAATGAACTTCATCATCGCACAGGACATGGCCGATCTGGCCATGACGTCGAAGGTCAGCGTCCTCTTTCAGTGCATGATGGTCCTCGTCGTGGTCGTCTTCAGCCCCGTGTCCGAATCCCTTCACAACAACGGCGGCCTGCTGCAAATCGCCTCCAAATCCGTCGTCAAAACGTCCACTCTCTTCATCGGCCTGGGCGTGCTGAGCTTCGCCTTCGTGTGCCAGCACAGCGCCTTCATCGTCGCCGGATCGCTCGAACGTCCCACGAAAAAGCGGTGGGCCACGGCGACGTCGGGGGCGCTCACACTGTGCGTGCTACTGGAGGCCGCCATCGGCGTCACTGGTTACCTCGCCTTCTTGGATGACACGGAGGGGGATGTACTCAACAACTTCTTAGATGTCGGCGGAGCGGACATGAAGCGAGCTGCCAACGTCGCGCGGGGACTGCTGTGCACGACAATGTTCTTCGTCTATCCCATGGACTCGTTCGTCTGTCGTCACGTCCTCGTGGTGCTCTTCTTTCGGGGGCGGAGGGCGCACGAGGGAGACGACGCGGCGGTGCTGAATCGGAGGGATCGCCGCGTGGCCATCACCCTGGTGGTGTACTTTTCGTCGTTGATTCCGGCGTTGATGGTGGACGACGTTGGTTCGGTCTTGGCCCTCACGGGAACGATAGGGGCTTCATGCCTCGCTTACATTGGGCCCGGGCTGATATACATGGCGGTTTATGGCGAAGAATTCTTGAAAAAGGTGGATGGCGTCTGGGGCCTGCCCTCTGATGGTACTGAAATGCAGCAATCTTCAAGCAGTGGTGTTGAAGCATCTCGATTGTTGCCAAACGCAAAAGCTGGAGAAGCACCTACACAATCTGAGAATGCGCCATCTTCTCTCCAAAAGCTGGTCAAAGACACTATGTGGTACTTGCTCTTAATGCCGCTCTGGTGCTTCATAGCGAAAATGGGCAAGGAGAAATTGACCGAATTCAGAGAAAAGGAAGCCCTTAAAAGCCCCCACATCAACCGTCTTGGGAAATGCGCCAACGTAAATCAGCTGGAGATGCAGGTGCCGAGAATTCAGAGAACCAGAGTGGCTTCCTTCGACGAAGGGGAGGATCGCGTCTCGTTACCACCGATGATCTCATCAAAACCCGGCCCAAAAATGTTACCCTACGGTGCGATAACGGGGGGCAACAAGGCCATAGGAGCTGCCATCCTAGCGAAGAAGAGATCTGGCGGCAATTTGGCCGAACTGAACAAGGAGGAAGACGAGTCTGACGTCGACGCTCCTCCCACTTGGTGGGATTTTTGTTATGCGATATTTTTCATCGCGTTTGGTATGGTGGCGCTGTTTGCCGGTATGGTGTCAATTTTAATGATCGGCTAGGTGTGGTATGATTAGCAAGCACTGTTGTACAATACAGGCTATTTTGCCCAACATCAACCTTTGGGAGCCCACAGAATGGAATAGGTCAATTTTACCAATCTTGATTTCAATAGCAACCACTCACCTATTCAACACTGCGCTAGCGTTCTAAGCAAAATGAGGACATGGCTACTTGCTACTTCTGTATCTGCCCATCTTGAGCTGAGGATCCTAGGATCCTACCTTTGCTTATTATTATTTCACCGCCTCGTGTTTACATGGTATGTAGACAATGGGTCTCGTATGTAGGATGAAAACCAGCAACTTGGTCTATGGTTGTGCGGACATCATTTGGCAGATAGGAGCGTAGGAATGATACGATGAGGCTTTTGTCTCATCGGGCCATTGCATGTGAAAGCATGATGTATCTCGTGTACATATTCACAGCCTGCACCGAATTGTTATGGGGGAGAGCATCGCCATCTTGAGAGTTCTGCGACTTCAAAAATACTTTCTCGTACTCTTTTGGTTTCAGTTCCAACGCGAACTTTTCATTGCAGTATGGTACCCAGAATACCTTGTGCATAACCAAGGAAGAATGCATACGATATTAGATTGCACGGTTTCCATAAAGTCTCATCAAGCGTCGCCATATTTGCGTTCGCATTAAAGCCCTTAACTCGAGTGTGCCACAGTGTACGACACATTGTTAGATCGGA
>JALLPA010001255.1:0-13204 GCA_036939895.1 Thalassiosira exigua
TGCCTCAGCCGTCGCAAGGTCCTCCTTGGCACGACCTGCCCATTTTGCTGCAAAATCCACTGAGCCATCTCATTGCCCTCGTCCTTGGTCGGTCCAAGGCACCTGCCCAGGACCTCCTTCTGATATGGGAACTTGGCTGTGTGTTGGCGAAAGTAGATCCACTCGTACCACCCAAATTGGCATAGGTTCGAGATGTCTCCCATCTCACCAAGTGTTGCCATGTGAGGGTTCTGCCCCTGAAGTTGGAAAAGGTTGCTTGCCGTCAATGTCATGATGGCAGCACGCCGCTCACAAGCGTAGCACCAGAGCTTCATGGGGGAGTTGCTTTCCCTCATATCCCTGCCAACACCTCGTTTCAGCAGGCCAATATACAATTCGGCACGATCTGAGTGCTGGGTTGACTCCTCAAGAACGCGCAGTGTTGTCCCCACAGTATTCAAGAACCGCTTGACCTCACTGCTTTTCTGAGATCGGTGGGGATCCACAATTACTGCCCTTGGCGCCCCAACCTCCTTGCAAAAGAGCTTCAGAGCTTGGGTGAAGTCAGATTGCGACTTCATTCCATACACTTTGACAAATCCTTTGTCGCTCACAAACAATTGCATCATCTTGTAACCACGTTTGCTCAACACCTTGCTGAAGAAGGTATCGGTGTAGAAGAGGGAGTCTATCCTCTTGTACCTGAGCATTCGATCGTTTGTACTGAAACGACGAGACAATGAGGCATCTGCTGACTGCTTGTTCAGTTGGGACGTAACCTCCAGAGTCCTCTTGGCATCCTCTTGGGAGATGCACCACACCTTGCTAAGCTGTTCCGCTGTCACGCCCTTTGGCATTTCAGCGTGTGTGGCTGCCGACTCGAATATACTGTCGTCCTCAACGATGTCTAGATTGACGCTGCCAGCCTCCATGGCTACTTTGGCACGCGCCACCCTCTCACTCAGAGCCTTGCTAAGTAGTTCATCGTCGAAACATGCTGAAAGATCAGCAACCGCAGCCTGCATGTAGTCGTCGTTTCGAATGAAGTCCATATCCCCATCCTGAGGATTGCATGACTCGTGTAGGCCCCCTTCCTGGGGGTTGCAGTGATTGTTGGCTACTATCGAGCTCACTGCAGCCTCATATCGCTCCACCGATACCTTGATTTCACATACATCCCTGTCGTCCAGAAGTTTGCGCCGCTTAGGCTCGCGGACGACTATATCTCCCCTGTGGTCGATCATGGTCTCCTCTCGATCAGCAAAGCTGATGTCATAGGGATCCCAATCTGGACCTTCAGGGCATAGGGCGACGGTCTCGATGTACTCGCAATCCTCCACCTCATCGTCTGTCAGCTTCCTCGTAGGGAAGTAGGAGAATATCCCATCCAGCTTGAGAGGTATCTTCAAATCTGCACCATTTTCACCCTCCTTGGCTACTATGCAGTGTGTTTCATTGGTCAGTTCCTCAGTCTTGGCATGAATCCGAGGAATCTCGTTCACTGTGAGCCCAGCCTCTCTCATTATGAATGGAGGTATGAGGTTGTGGCCCATAGATGGAACATGCAACGCGTTCCTAACCGTCAGGATAAATGTTTTCATTGTGAATGGACAGTCATACGCCATTGCAGCATCGACGATAGGGACTGACTCAAGCTTTGAGCAGTCATTCGAGAATGGCCGCACATCCGCTCTCTTCCCAGAGTGTCCAAACACAGTTGCATGGCTGCCAACAACGACCATGTTAGCATGGGAATCTAACTGTGTTGTGGCATGGTTTTCGTCGTCATTTCCCATGTCAGCTGTTGTGGCCCAAATGGCAGACAATGTCCCTGTCAGATGCACATTTGGAACAGCTCGTGACCCCTCATAGGTTGACGACGTGGACCTATGAGGGGCCTGTGCCAGCACTCAGCTGGACTTCCCATTGACTTTGCTCCCCATGGACTTGAACTTCTCCATCAGGGAGGCAGCACAGCGTTCAGCTGCTGCATCAGTGTCCTCAACTACCTCAGCGCTGGCAATCTTTGCGTTGGTTCCAGCCTTCTGCAGAACACGCTTAGCTCCAGCAAGAACACCGCCCGACGAGGAGGCCACTTGCGAGGAGATGACACCTTTTAGCTCATCAATAAGCGCAGCTTTGAGCGCATCCTTCTCCTCCATCTCCTTCTGCTTCTCTTCCTCGTGTTCACGAATGAGAGCAGCGACGGTAGCTTTGTTCATCACTGTCGCGCTTGCGCCAGAGACAGCACCCTTCGACTTGCCAGTCCAGGCACCTTTGTAGTTGCCATTTGATTTCCTGTGCGCAATCAGTTCATCCCTCTGCTCCTGCGTCAGCTTGCTAAACTCAGCAGCCTTGTAGTATCGCAGTTCGACACCAGTTTTGCCAAAGTTGGGTTTGAATCCGACCTTCTTGCCACCCTTGCCCTTTCCTTTGTTGCTGGGATTGGCCGCGCCAACAGCTGATATTTGAGCGGCACCGCGTTTGGCTCCCCTCTTCTTCCGAACTGGGTCAGTAGGGAGAAGAAACGCCACTGCGCGCTCAAAATCCTCACGCATCCCATTAGCCCCATCATCCAATCGAATGTGGGACAGGGCTGTGGTGACATCCTTGTCCTGGATGTCGATATTTTCTAGAAGATATCCAACCCTCGTTCGCTCATTCGGCAGTTCCACTGCCACATGCTCTACACATCGCTGGAGCGTGTTGTAGGACGCCCTGTGCTTTGCCAGAAAGCCATGCAGGGTGAACGTAGTGGTCCCCGTCCACTTGACATTAACAAGGAAGTCGTTCACCACACGAACCTCCTTGTCCCAGTGTACAGGTCCCGCAAACTGCGCCCTGAGTGCCTGAAGCGCATCATGTCCATCCTTGACACGTTTGAAGGGTGCGATGGTAGACGTATATTGCGTTCCCAGGGTAGCAGTAACCAGCTGCGAGTACCTCATACTGTACGTTTGATTTCAAACGATGACCCCTTAGCGGAGGAGCTTATATCTCAGTCTCAGGCTTCCGCCAACCAAATCTTTTTGTTTTTGTTTGCGTGGAGTCCCTCATCAAGTGAACTGCTCCATGCAAACAAGAAATAAAAGAATCCGCCATTCGGATGTGGAGATAAGCTCCTCCGATAAGAGCGATGGTCCCTTCTCAGGTGAAAATTTTGAATTTTTGCTAGAAAAGACTGTGATAGGTCCGATGACGACTGTGATAGGTCCAATGACGTCGTCGTCCATAACTCCGTCAATATTGGTCAGATTGCGATTCCAAAACCACCATTTATCGTTTCCGGACTGTTTTGACCACTCTCTTGCTTCAAACGCTGAAAACGGACGTGTTTTGAGGGAGGTGGTCATCATTTGAAGTCAAACGTACAGTAGGAGTATTTTTTATGTAGAGGAATCCACTTGCGCGAAAGTTTCATTTCAAAATTGGACATTACATTACAGTAGTGCTACAGTTTCGTGAACATATGAATATGGTGTCTTGTCCCTTGAGTGTTCACTATACTGTAGTGTGTTTATTATGCTGTAACTATACTATGCGTAGGGAACCGTAGTTTATACTAATTCCTACGTATAAAATTGTTCCCGCCAAAATCAATGTATGGCTGTGAGGGTGTTCAATATACTGTCATGTTTATTATCGTATGCTCGCTAAACTGTAGCACGACTGTACCTTAGCTTCTAGCACGCTTCTAGCTATGGCCCCTTTACATTCGGTCGGCCCCCTCGTCCCATCCACAATTCCTCTTCCGGGGGAGTCGGCTCCGCCTCGCCTCCACCTCCCCGCGGACGCCATGTCCGGCGCCCCCTCCTCCGCGACGCGGCGGTGGGGCCGCGGCCTCGCGACCTCGGCCCGCCGCCGCCGCCTCGGCGGCGGGACGGCGTCCGACGGTCCGCTCGAGGCCGAGGGGCCGTTCGACGGGCCGGACGGTCGGTCGTCCCCGGCCAACGACGGCGTCGGCGACGGGCGGGGCGGGGACGTCGTCCACGGAGGCTTCGGTCGCCCCGACTTCGACTTCGACGACGGCGGCGACTTCCGCCCTCGCCCCGGCGACGGAGGCGGGGACGACGAATTCCTCGACCCGTTCGAGTCGATCGGGCGGGCGATGGACCGTCGCGAGAAGGAGGAGGAGGACGCGCGGAGGAGGGAGCGGGAGAGGATCGACGCCGAGGCCGAGGCGGAGCGGTCGAAGGCCGAGGGAGGCGGCGACGGCGGTCTCGCGGGGGACGCCGAGCCGCCGGACGGAAGGCGGGGAGCCGAGGGGCCCGAGGAGGGCTTCGACGGAGGGTTTTCCAGCGGCGAGCACCTCGATTTCGGGGAGCCGTCGGCGTCGGCTTCGGGGCGGCGGCTTCCCGTCGATCGGACTCCCGCGAGCGACGGTCGCGCCCGGCCGTCGGTCGGCGCGAGCGTCGCTGGAAAGCGGCCCAGGAGCAGCGTCGGCGGTCGTCCGTCCGACGGCGAGGGGGCGAAGAAGAACACGCCGCCTCGATTTTCGTTCCAGTCTCAGTCGTCCGTGAGGACGAAGGGCAAAGGCAGGCGGAGCGCCGGCGGGAGGAGCGGCGCCGGCCAAAGGCTCACCTTCCAGACTCCGTCGCACCGATCGCTCTCGTCTCGGGAGCTCTTCTCGACCGGCCCGCTGATGTCGCAAGGCCAACGATCTTCTGCGAAATCGATGCGGAAGTCCTCCGGCCACGTCGAGGAGCCGACTCGAAAGCGGCGACATCGGCATTCCTTCCGCCCCTCGACGGGGAGGCGCGCGTCGTCCGACGGCGGCGGCCCCGACGGCGCCGGGACGAGCGACGGCAACGTGCGAGGCCTCGGGTTCGCCCCGACGTTCCTCGCGGGGTCCAAGGGCGGCAGCGACCGCGCGGGTCCGACGCGGGACGCCGCTGCTCCCGACGCGCAAGCGCCCCACGACGACGCGGTGGAAGGGGGGGCGGAGGGGGAGGAGGACTCCGACGACCACGACCCCGACGCGTCGGCCCGCGCTCGCAACCTCGTCAGCGAGAGCGTCCGACGTCGCGAATCCCGGTCGCCGCGCCGGCGATCGAGCGGAGGCGGCGGCGGGGGGGGGGCGGGATCCGGACGGCTCGCGGCGCGATCGCGCCGGATTCGCGAGGAGGCGGACCGGCGGGCGGCGGCGCCCGCGGGGACGGCGGCGGGGCCGAGCGGGACGGGGATCGGCCTGGGACGTCGCCTTCGCCTTCGCGCCGCCTCCTCCGCCTTGGACGTCACGGTGCTGCTGCCGAACGCCTCGGTCGGGGACTGCGACGGCGACGGCGACGGAGGAGGCGGTTCCGCGCACGGGGAGGGCAAGGTCGTCCTCCTCGCCTATTTGCACGGCTTCGAGGCGAACGGTCGTCCGACCCCGCGCGGGACGACGGTTCCGTGCTACGCCCGGATCGTCCTGCCGCGGGACCTCCTTCGCGAGCGGGGCGTCCTCGAAGGCGGCCGCGAGCGACGAAAGCAGTTGCGGTTCTACGACGCCGTGGTGGTCCCGTCGAGGACGATCGAGACGACTGCGACCGCGAACGCGAACGGTTCGAACGAAGCGGGGGACGATAATCCCCCGGGGCGGTGGCCGACCGTCGTCTGCGCGAGGGTGTGCGAGGATTATCCCGCCGACGGACCTGAGCTCCCAGAGGTTTCGTTCGATCGATTCTTGAAATGATGGTTTCGTTGCCGGAGCGCGTTCGTACCCCTTCCTTTCCAAAAGCCGAATGGGAAGCAATACTCATCTGAATCTTCATAACGACAACAACCACAATATATCATCAGCAACAGCATCAGCAACAGCATCAGCAACAGCATCAGCAACAACAAAGTACAGGACATTCATACGAATACAGATTATTTTATCTCGAAGCTGTGAAAAGGCATAAAATTTTGAGAAAGTGCTCATTTTGCGCAAAAATCGATGAGGTGCCCGGATTCGAATGGTTTGAACGAGAAAATACTGCTGAAACCGCTCGAAAGCTAGAAATCGGTCTCAGTCTTCGGCAGTTGCCAACCGCCGCCGGGCGGCCCCTGGGGGTGGGGCAGCGATGTGGTGCCCCGAAATTCTGATTCGTCCTCCTCATTTATTTAGGCTGAGGCTCGCCGGGTCAAGTTGCTTCGACACGAGCTCAGAAGCTCCAACCATGACGATGGTGGCGACTATTGCAAGGAAGGACCTCGACCGGATCGTTTCCTCGGTCGACAGCCAAAATGTCGCGGGATCCTGCGACGCGGCGAGGAGGGAGCGCTTGAAGCACGCGAGCGACGCGCGCGTCGCGGGTTGGACCGACACCCTGGCCGCGAAGCGCAAGGCGAAGCTCGACTGGAAGGCCGAGAAGGCGCGGCAGGACGAAGAGCAGCGCAAGCTGCAGGACGCCCGCGACGCCGCGCGCCGGCAGCGGGCGCGGGACGAGACGCTCGACAACGCCGACCGGCTGATCCGGGAGCAGACGGAGAAGATGCGACAGTTCCGGAGTCAGCAGATGCTCGTGGAGACGATCGACACTAGGGGCTCGCAGCTCAAGGAGCAGCAGGAGAAGCACCAGAAGGAGAGCGCGATGGAAGAGCTGTGGCACATGGCGGTTATGGAGAACATCCAGAAGGCGGAAAAGAAGTCGAAGAAGAAGATGGACCAGAAGAAGCAGAGGTCGATGGAGCTCGCGGAGGATTTGAGGAGGCAACGAGACGAGCGGGAAGGGCGGATCCGTGCGCAGCAGCAACGCAAGTGGGAAGAAGAAGTGGATCATATGAAGAAGATGGCCCAGGACGATGCGGAAGCGGAAAAGGTGAGCGCAGCCTTGCCAAATTGAGCTTAACGCGTGACGTGGACTCCTCTCAGCATGCCCTCGTCCCATACAAAGGCTGAATTGAAGCAAAAAAATGATCGGAGGATCAAAACCAAAGAGTCAATGGGGAAGAACCAGCTGCTTCTGAAGAAACAAGAGGAGGAGAGTCGCCAACGCGAGCTCGAGGAGACTAGGAAGTGCGAAGAAGAGGTTGCCAAGAGAGATAAGCTCAACGCGGCCCGGGCTGAACTCGAGATAAAGCACTTCGAAGAAAAGCAAGGTGAGAAGTCAGCTAGCTCTACAAGACATGGCCGCTCAGATACCGTTTCGATTCACTCACGCTTATCTTCCTCAACAGCCATGAAAAGGCTCCTTTCCGACAAAGCATCGCACGAGCTGAAACAGAGAGCCATGAGAGAGTGCGAAATATTCGAGCGAGACGTCAGATTGCGCCATCAAAAAGAGAAGCAAAAGGCTGAAGCTGCTCGGATAAAGTTGGAGCAAGAAAGGCTCGCCATCGACGAGAGTCGTCAACAACAACTGCAAAGTAAGATGCAAGGGAAGGAAGCCGAGAAGAAGCTCGGCGAGCTCTACGTCAAAGAATTGGCGAGAATAAACGCGCAACAGCAGGACTTGCAGCGTCAGAAAGAGCTCGAAAGACGAAAGCAGGACATCGAACTGCGCAAGATTCAGCAGCAACAGACTCGCGAGAACGAACAGCGACGAGCAAAGGAGAAGGCCGATGCGCTGGAAGAGGAACAGCAGGTCAGTGTTGTTAAAGCTCGACTTTATGCTTCGCACACTATGTTGTGTCCACTCACGCCGTCCCTGCGACCATCGTTCCGTAGGTATTTCACAAGCTGAAGAAAGAAGATGACATATTTCAGGATTTCGTCCGGAAAGAGATTGAGAACTTCAAAGTCCAAAACAAGAGAACCGCTCTGCTCGAAAAGACCATAAACTCATAGCACGTCGAATAATAACCAATAACTCATGTACATATCAGTAAACAAATTGAGTACATAAAGGGTGGAATAAGGTCATGGTACTGTCTGTTTAGCATTAGGAGGCTCTTCAAGACGTTGGTCGCACGCCAGGAAACGCGAGGGGTCAACGTTTGTTTTGATGCCATGCGCTAAACGACGAGGGCATGTTGCTAGAGGTCATAGAATTCGGTTGAATCTGCTACTGATGATGCATAGTGCCATGATGTGTTCGGCGTGTGACTCCAATTGAACAATGCAGCACCAAGGCAGTACAACAGAAGAGTTGTTTGGAGTTTTGCACCTCTGATTTCAGCAGGCTGTCAAAAGAAGCGTCAACGATTTCAGAACAGATCACTCAAACACAAAGGTACCACCCAAACGAGCAATAAATATCATACGCTAGTTCTGAATTCTTGCATGATGACATGATGATCTCATTTTCAACTGTTGTAGCATTCTAGTTCCAGAGCTTCGTTCCATTCGCAGGAAAACACAACACATGGGCTATTCACCAGCATTTACCACTTTTCATTTGCCGCCTGATCAATAACATATGTCACTACGTCTGTGACTTCTTGATCGATCAATTTGCTACCAACAACTCTACTATGCACGAAGCTTCCTTTGAAAAACTTTTCCACCTTCGCCTGGTCAAGCCCAACAAATCTCTCCAGATCATCTTTTTGCAAAGTCTTATCGCCCTTGGAAAAATTCTGACCGCCGGCATGGCAGCCAGCACATGTACTTGTGAATATCTCCTTTCCCTTTGCTATGATTCCTTCCATTGCCATTGATGGAGGCGTAAAGGAGAAGACACACGCAGCTATTACGATGGGAACTGCGGCAAACCAAGCGGATTGAGATGGTGTAGGCAGTAATGCCTCGCTATTTTGCACTGCTGTTTTGGACGGTCGGGTAGGAGGTAGATGAAACGCCCCTGCCTTATGCATTTTTGAGTCGCATATTTTTAAATCGATTTTCACTTGAAGTTTCCAATAGATGGAAACTCCAAAGTAAATCATAAATCAGACAATCAACCAATCAACAATTGTTTACCATGTCCCGTCCAAAGACGATAGGACAGCCCCAGCTATGGTCGGTGAAAAAGCCGCCACCACCGCCAAAACAAATCGTGAGGAGTTTCTCATCATGAAAATGTTACGAAGACAGGGCGTAGCGCAGCATTGGCAGCGCAAAGGTATTGTATGAGCTTTTTGTCTTCGTAGGTAGCGATCGCGGTGATCTTTGAGTCGAATGACGGTACAAGAAGTTGCTTTCAATATCTTTCAGACTTGCGACTTGTGATACGCGTCAGGCTTGGACGCACAACAATTGACCGCAGACGGCAAGGTTGAACGTTTTCTTCGCCCCACTTCAGGCCGCTCCAAAGCCCAGGTGTCCCCTTTGTGGTTAAGTGGTAGTGGCGTGGCAATGAAAGCGCAGGAGCTGTGCAGGACGGTGCGAAGAGAGATACAGTCGCTTCCAACGCGCGGGATTAATCGTGGTCGTAGCGTTGGAAGTCAAATGGCTTCGACAGATACGATCCCCCTCTTCTGTCTGATCCCCTCTCGCTCGGGCGGCGCTTCGACTCTTCGCCTTCGCTCGGCGCGCTTCTGGTTCTGGCCCCAGTCGGTCGCCAGGCAGCGGCTCATCTTGGTCTTGGCCTGCGGCCGGCTCGCATCGATTTTTGACGCGTGTCGTTAGGTACAATACTAATTCCCTCAAACGTATGTAAGAAAATCATGTATGGTAGGATATTAATATGGCATATTTTCCTTCGCTCTATCGACGCCGACTCCAATCTACCTTTGTACCTACATACACCCCACACAACCATATCAGATACTAGAGGTAGCTAAGTAACTTACGTAACCATAATTCCTCCAGTCAACTACAACCTCTCCTATCTTACAGGGGGGGAGTTGGCAGCGAGGGATTACCAAAGGTATCAGCCCTTTCACGACGGCAACAGCGCCCCTGGGCCGTTGCCGAGCTTCCTCAATTTTTGCGCAGAGGCTGCGCCGGCCGTTGGTCCGGCCGCGGTCTCGAACGGCCCGTTCTCGACGTCGGCGGACCTCCGTCCGGCCCGACCAGAACGGAAGCGTATTGGGTCCGAGACTTCGTCTCCCCGAAACGATGCCTCCCACATGCAGCCGTCGCAAGCGACGGGAATCCCAGTGTGCGACGGAGGCGCGCGAGAAGACCGAAGCCCAACGAACTCGCAGTCGGTCGCCTTCGACGACTACCCCTTGCCCATCATCCGCGCCACCGACCACGCAGGCGTGGTCGCCCCCGTCGAGAGGTCCTCCTCGTGAGGCGCCCCCTCCCGCACCCAATCTGACATCCCCTTCGCCGTTTGAGGTATTGGCCCCGGACGCTGCGTCGGATAACGGCTCCGCCGATGCCGGGGCCCCCGAATCAGCACAGTCAGGGACACAGGTGGCAAACCCCCCCGATTCCCCTCGTGGGGGGGACGGGTCTACTATCCCTCGTAGGGGGGACGGACGTGTTCCCCCCGCCCCTGCAAGGCAGGGAAACACTCACGGGGGTGAGGGGGGATTTCCCACTCCAGCGGAGACGGCGGGACGGCCCCATTCGGACGATGCCCCGGACGCCCCAGCCGCGACGGATCAAACCCCGGCTGAGGGCGCTCCGACCAATCCCCCTCCCCTCGGAGGTAAGGGGAATAAGTTCGCGGACGACCTTGACGCCGGCCTCGACGCTGCGGATGTCGAGCGCATCGATCAGGCGACGACGCATGTTGCGTCTCCCCCGGCCGTCGGTGGTACGACCGCGTCGGCTCCCCCATCGGTGGTCCCTGCACTAAACGTCAGAAGTGAACGTGCTGCCTTGAACGATGACACCCACGGCGACAACCTCCGCCACGCCACCCTCGGCGAGGCTGCCCTTGAGGCATCCCGTGCAGGGGACGCGGACGAAGCGACAACCCTCGCTCGCTTGGCGGTCCTTGTTGCGGACCTCCAACGCGACGAGACTTCGGACCTTCGCCTCCTCCTCGACCTCGAAAAAAGGGTGTCGAAGTGCTCCCGCCCTCCCACTTTGAATCACGGGGGGGACGTTCGCGCAGAAGGCGCCGTGTTGGAGNTTCGCGCAGAAGGCGCCGTGTTGGAGGCCAACGACAGGCCCTCCGCCCCTCCCGCTTCGATCCGTGGGAGGGATGAAAAAGGGGAGAATTCATCTGCCTCCCGCCCTCCCGCTTCGACTCTTGGGGGGGAAACGAAAGGGGAGAGTCTTCCACCTCCCGCCCTTCCACCGAGGAAGCCGGGGGGGAAAGTCCCACGAAGGCTGGGGGCGAACTTGATCTGCTCTCCCCTTATGCCGAGGGGGTTCCCGTTTGGACAACCGTGGAGTCCAAGTCCGTCCGAACTGCCGACGGAAACGGGAGCGACGTATCCGGGGCGCCGGCTGGCACTGACGCTCACGCCCCACCCGCTGCTAGACCGCGACGTCGACGCCCTCGGGATCGCCAACGCCGTGGCCGTCCTCCCCACCACCTCCACACACGCAGGGACAAGGAAGCCACCGTTCGGCCGCCTCCTCCGCGTCCGCCTCCAAGCCGTCCAGCTCCATCACCCAATGCGCTTCTCTGCGACTCTACTCAAGCGCCCCGTTCTCTCGAGCCACTCGCTTTGCACATATCCCGTCTCGAAGCCCGTGTCCAGAGCCAGGCGACCGTCGTTGCACGCCTCACGGCTCAGGTGGCTCGGATGTGGAGCAAAGGACGAAGACTTGTAAACGTGCCGCAAAAGCCCAAAAACACAAGCGGGTCAAGTAACAGCAGGCGGCACGAGAAGAACAAGCGGAGGCATGGCGTAAGAAGCATCCTTCTATTGCTGCCAAGGCTAAGGAAATGATCGACCAAGGCCACCCCACAGCGGTAGTTGACGATGCCGTGGATAAAGCCTTGGAGAAGGAAAGGGAGGAGGCGGCAATTAAGAAAGCCGCTGAGGAGAAGGCGGCTACAGAACGTCGAGCCGAATCTCTTCGCCTCGACACACAGGAGAAGCACCGCCGTTACCTACAGCGGGTCCAGCAGGACAGGCTGGCTGACGAAGCACGAGTAAAGGCCGAGAAGGAACTACGACGCACTTCTCGCACTCCTCAGGACCTCCAGCAATCCGTGCGATGTGTTGACCTCAGCATTAAGCGCATCAAGGTCTATGGACCGCGGGATCGTCATGTCATAGCTTTGAGCTTTGGCAGTGATGTTCCTAAGGACTTATGGGGGCGTCCTCTATCTCGTGAGCGCAGCTCTTGGCATTGCGTCGCTGAGACCGACATTGCACGATACTGTAAAACATTGTCAAAGGACCATACTACAATCAATTCACATGCGGGTGCAACGAAATGGAAATGGGAACGCGATGTCCCAGACACGACCTGGCAATTTGTGAAACATATTCTCGTTTCACTCCGCAAAACTGGTACCGTTCCAGTTCAAAGGGGCAACGAGACCATGGACGCATATTGTCACTTTCTTGCTTCGGAGGTTTTGGAACAATGTACCTCATGGATGTCCGCATTGGAATATCACTGGGATGGTAACTTCTTCTCCCTCTACGAGTGTTAGAATCTGGTTGGATATTTCGGTTAGAGTTAGAGATAAGGGTTCTTTGGTCGCTGTTGTACCAAGGAGACGCTGGAGTTTCTTTGGTTGTTGGAGTTGTCCGTCAGACCTCTTCCCGTACCATTATTGGGTCTCCACTTTCAGACTTGGTCTTCAAGTGTGGGGGCGTTTAGGAATACGGTCTGTCTGTCTATCCCTAGATATAGTAAGGTAACACAACTCGTATTCCCTCCTCTCCGCCAAGATGGTCTCCCAACCTTCAAGGTTGGGAGATTACGAAAGTTATCTGTGATGTACGAATCTGTATGAATCCTTCGTGTAGCCGTTCGAGTTATCCTTGGATTGAGAACAGAATCTGTCCAGATCTGTCCCATGCAGCTTGGTTGTCACGGCACAGCCCTCTTGCCTCGAGATAATCTAACACATTGCGACTCTTCGTCCGATGACCAATTGTTAGCCAGCTAGAAACTGCTTTGATAAGGCCTCGACTACGAACGAATAGATGTTAGTAGAGAGTGAGTTGAATTATCAACGGCAGGCGTCCAGTAAAACGAACTCACACATCAACTGTGTACTTATCATAGATGAATAAGAACTAGCCGCGCACTCCCCACCATGACCAATGCCGCCCAGGAAGCTGCATTACCCGTACTTGATTTCTCTCTGAACCATCAGTGAATGGAGATATTGTCACAACTATGGCATTTTCCTGATTCAATGACTCATGATGTGAGGATTCATGTTTGGGTGACAGATAGCTTTTATATATATATAAGTGCTTACATTAAGACTTGTTGTCAAATCATCCCCACGAAATGGCCAATAACTTTCAAACAGTGTGTATCACGGCAAGATTTTCCCTAGCA